>JASTWF010001017.1:65000-135887 GCA_030390025.1 Squalus acanthias
CCTATTTACGTTGTGCTGGTCGTTCCTCGTTTCCCTAAGAGTGATTATAACTGTTTGTAAGATTGTACTGTCATTAATCTGTGCATATGACATGTATTTCATAATTTTAAGTATCATGCAATAAAGATTTTCCATTTCGTACCGTTCAAACCAAGTCTACATGAGTTTTATCTCCATTACTGCTCTCGCATCTAAGTCCAGTGTCTAGAACCGTAAGGGAGAGTGATTCGAACCACTCACAGGGGTGTCTAGTGTTCCCAGACTGGCTGGAGACCAGGCCTAGACCCGCACTGACATACAGGCTGCACAGAGCCGCGTGAACCTCACAGGCTACGAGACACGCAGGGTCAGGAGAGTATCCCTTACAGAAAATGGCGACCGCGGCAGGACACTGGCAGCGAGAGGGTAGTGTGTTAGATTTTGGAATGACTGTACGAAATGTGATGCAGGAAAAGATAGCGGATTACGTATTTGGAAAGGTTAATCTAACGAAAAAGTGGATAAGCGAATTGTTAGCGGATAAGAGCCCACTAGAGGCAGCTGAAAGGTGGACGGATAGTAAGGAGCATAAAAAGGCAGTTGAGAAAGCAGTCTGGCTTATGTGCTACAAAAGGCAGGTCAGATTTCAAACCAGACCAATACAGCGCTAACCGCTCGAATCAAGCAGTTAGAGGAGGAAATGGAGGAGAAGGTTTCTGGAGGGGAGGCGCTCATTAAGAGTTTAAATGAGTTACGCCAGGAAAGCCAGGAAGTCTCCAGCTACCTTAAAACAAGGGTAGAGTATCTCGAGTGCCAGATCACTGAAGCAAAATTAAACGAGAGTAGGATGAAGGAAAGATGTAACCGTCAAGCTGCCCAGATAAGAACTCAAGAAGAGAGCTTAATGGGGGTTAGGTCGGCGTATAAGTTGGCCCTTGAGGATAAGTTTCAGGGAGCCGACCATAGCGCCTGCGAAAAAGAGATAGAGAGCCTCAAAAAGGCCGTGAATAATGCGAACGGCATGGTGTGCCTTATTAATCCGTCGGCACGCCAGCCGCTAGTAAATGAGAGATTTAGAAATTCCCCACCAAGTAAAGCAGAAGAAGTAGTAGCCACTGCGCCCTCCGCGCCACCCAGCTATTCAGAAACCTGGGTTAGGGAGGAAGCAACGGAAGAAACAAAAGAGCCCGTTGAAAAGGAGGTAGAAAAGGGATCGTTGTATCCAGTAACGGGGATTAAAAGGGGCCCAAGCAGAAACGGTGGGGAAGAACCGGGGGATCTCCTCGGACAGCTGGTGTTGCCTCACAGTTCACATCAGCTGAGAGCCATGATAAACCACGTAAGGAAGCTGACCGAGATAGACGACCCTTCCGTACATTTTAGGGAAGTTGAGCAAGCCGCAGCCATCAACGGCTGCGATGATGGGGAGACAGCAAAAATGCTGCTGTTCTCATTAGATAGCTCGGTCCTTCAGTGTCTCTCAGGCGATAGCAAGAGGGGTAATAAAAGTTATGAGGAATTGAAAAATGAGGTCCTAGAAGTAGTGGGAGCGAACGACGGAGGTCCGTTTGCTAGAGTGGGACAGACAGTGCAGATGGAGGGAGAACCCCCGAAGGTTTTTGCCGACAGGCTGTGGCCAGTATATGAGCGCAGCTGTCTAGGTGCGCCCGAGCGCGAAGATGTGGAAGGCGCCGCTTTAATTCATTGGCTTAGGTGCATAATAGCCAACAGTTTACCAGCCGTTAGAGAGCAGGCAAAAGCCTGGTTCGATCCCAATGACCTCAACCTTACGGAAGAGTCGGTCTTGAATCGACTCACGTTAGGTTACCGTAACATAAGGGGTATGGCAACACGTCCCTTTAAGGGAAGAGTACATGAGGTACGACCCGCAGCCCCGGCTCAAAGAGAGTGGCATCAGGAGGGTAATCGCGCCCCACAGGCAAGTAATGCCTGTTACGGGTGTGGGAAGACAGGGCACTGGCGCAAGCACTGCAGGAACCCTTGGAAGGATTCCAAGGATAAAAATCCCGCGGTCCGAGCCCAGGCGCCTGTCCCGGCTAAGGAAGCAAAGGCACCCACCTCTCCCGAAGACCTCGAGGCAGTGTTAGGAGTCATGCGCAAGATGGTTTTGAATGCGCGTGGACAGGTGGCGGTCGCAACCGGCCCCGTAGGTGCCGCAGGACCGTCTAATAGTGCCCCATGACTAGAACCAGCACAGCCCGTCTACCTGTGTCCGCTCAGCTATGATGCGTGGAGGCGACCTGTGGTGGAGATGGAGGTAGAGAAACAAAAGGGCAGTTATTTGTTGGACACGGGAGCTTCTTGCACCATAATCCATACAGATGACCCTTTTGACTCGCCGCTATCTACCAAGGTCCCATTCACGCTAGCAGGGTTCACAGGGAAAGAACAGGCTGGCACGTTTTCCCTCCCGCTATCCATTCGTTTAGGGACACTTCGCCTTAAGTGGAAGTGTATACTGATGGCATGGCAAAAGGGGGGTGGAAGAGGTATTCTCGGGTCCGATCTGCTAGCGGGACACGGGATCCTCGTGGACCTCAGAAATCACTGTCTCTGGGGGGCTAAAGGGGAAAAAGGCGAGGTAATGGTAATTCAAGGGGAGGAAGAAACAGGGGTCCTGTGTACCGTACAGCCATCCGGAGGCTACGACCTCAGGCTTATGGTCGCAGATGTCCCAACGGACATGCAAACGTACGTGACAGATAATATGCACGCGTTTGCAACCCACAAGCACGATTGTGGGAGGGTGGTCGGGTTTGAGGTCAGCGTAGATGGGGACCCCATGACCCGACCCCAAAAGCAGTATAACTTCCCCAAAGAAGCAGAACCCGATATGGAGGCAGCAATGTCTTCCTTGGTGCAGCAGGGCGTGTTGAGGCCGATAGCCACACACGTGAACTCCCCATTATGGCCGGTTAGGAAGCCGGATAATTCGTGGAGAGCCACGGTGGACTACAGAGTCCTTAACAGTAACATCCCCGCCTGCGCGCCCACAGTAGCAGCAGTTGCTGACCTAATAGGGAGCATCCCAGCGTCCGCGACCACGTTCACGGTGCTGGATATCTCGAACGGTTTTTGGTCCATCCCGCTGCGGCGAGAGGACCAGTACAAGTTTGCCTTTACGTTTAAAGGGCAACAGTACACGTGGAACTGCTTGCCACAAGGTTTCCACAATAGCCCCAGTATTTTTCACCAGTGTATGGCAGGAAGTTTAAAGGAGTTTAGTCAGCCCAATCAGATAGTACAGTATGTGGATGATTTGCTCCTATTTACGGACTCAAGGGAGGAGCACGGACCACTGCTGGACGAGTTATTGGAGCTGTTAGCGAGAAAGGGTTTTAAAGTAAACCCAAAGAAAGCACGTATCGGTCAGCAGGAAGTAAAATTCCTGGGACTGACCCTACGCGCTGGGGAAAGAGCCATAGACAAAGCAAGGAGGGAGTCGGTGCAAGAATTACCGATTCCCAACAACGTAAGGGGTGTGAGGTCCTTCTTGGGACTGACCGGTTACTGCAGGGATTTTATCGAGGATTATGCGGCCACAGCGGCGCCGCTCCTCCGACTCCTCCATAAGGGAGTAGAGTGGCTTTGGGACGAGGGCTGCCAAGCAGCCTTCGAGAAGTTAAAAAGGGATCTGCAGACCGCGCCAGCCTTAGGGGCCATAGATGGGGGGAAGGAGTTTTTCCTGGAGGTAGCTGCCAGCGGAGACAGCTTAAGCGCCGTGCTGCTCCAAGAGCGTCACGGCAAGCTGAGGCCGGTTGTCTATTCATCCAGGGTATTAACGGATGTGGAGAGAAGTTTTTCCAATTGCGAAAGGCACCTTTTAGCCACGCATTGGGCTGTGAAAAGATCAGCGATCTTCACAGGGCTCTCTCCCATCACTCTCCTCACACATCACACACCAACTAAGATGCTTCTGGATGGGAGGATTAAAGACGGGACCGTAAGCAGCGCACGCATTGCGCGTTGGACCCTTCTTCTCTCCCAGTTGGACATCAGAGTAAAAGGTCTTTGCGAGCCCAGGCTTGCGGCCAATTTGGTATACCCCGGTACAGCCCACCGGTGTTCGGTGGAGGGGGTGTGGGAAGTCAACATAGGTTTACGGGCCGGGATACATCCCACTGGGCGCGAGATTTATGTTGATGGGTCTAGCACAGTATCTGCTGGCGAGCGACTCACAGGGTGTGGAGTTTATGACCCTGCGGCAGACCTTGCCCTGGCGATCAAGCTCCCTAGCACCATGAGCGCGCAGCAGGCTGAGCTGTCTGCCGTGGTGTACGTGGTAACCCACCCAGACATTTTCCCAACCCCATACACGATTTGCTCGGACAGTATGTTCACCTGCAATTCGTGTACGGAATACCTGGCCATTTGGTCCCGCCGTGGATACACCTCCGCGGACGGGCGACCTTTAACGGTAAAGCCCTTGCTGGAGAAGATCTTAGCAGCAGCAGTAGGGGAGGAAGGGGAGATTTTCATCCATAAGGTGAAAGCTCACTCCTCCACAGAGCCCCGTGGGGAGGGCAACCGGCAGGCGGATGCGCTAGCCAGGGAGGGTGCCCGCGACGGTACTTTCTGGAACCCCTATAGAACCGGACCCATAGCAGCGGTCCGAGGTGGGGACGGGAATACCGGGAACACCAGGGTAGCATTGCCCCTAGACCTTAAGACCGTCCAAGCCCAGGATCCCGCCCTAAAAGCAGTCCTAAAAACGATTGCTGAGGGGAGGCAGGTAGAAGGTCCGTACAGTACGGCAACCCTCTCAGTTAAGGAAGGCATGCTGTTCCGCGAGGAGCAGTGGGTTGTGCCGCAGCAGCACAGGAGGGAATTCCTCCAGTTGGCTCACGAGGGACCAGGGGCAGGGCACCCCGGGCCCGAGGTTACCTGGCAACGGGTAGAGCAAGCGGGATGGTGGCCAGGGCTCAGGGAACAAGTCCGCGAGTTCTGTGCAAACTGTCTTGTGTGCGCTGCAAATAACCCAGACCCCCAGAAAAGGAAGGTGCCCATGGGACACGTAAGAAGGGTAGAGGGACCATGGCAGTCGATACAGATCGACTATATAGGACCCCTGCCCACCACCCAGGGAGGTTATAAGTACTGCCTCGTCCTGGTGGATGTGTTTTCCAAGTGGGTGGAAGCCTTCCCTTGTCGAACAGCTACGGCACTGGGTACAGCAAAAATCTTGGTCCGGGAAGTGTTCTCGCGGTGGGGACTCCCCCGTTTCGTGGAGTCAGACCAAGGGAGTCATTTCACCGGCCAGGTGATGCAGAACACCCTCATGCTTTTGGGCATTGAAGGGAAGTGGCACGTAGCACACAATCCCCAGTCATCCGGGATTGTTGAACGTATGAACCGGACCCTGAAGGAGAAATTGAGGAAAGAGACTAGGAACTCGCCCCAAAAATGGGCGGAAGTTCTGCCTTTAGTCCTCATGGGGGTCCGGGCCAGTCAGTCAAAAAGTACGGGGTACTCCCCGCACGAGGTAATGACCGGCAGGCTCATGCGAACCCCCACCCATGTGCTAGCCCCGGTGCTCACTGAGGGTCAGCTTCAAGAGATCAGCAGGGACAAGTTCGCCCAAACTCTCTTGGAGCGCCTGAAGCAAGTTTATGAGCAGGCGGCTGGGAACATGGGAAGGCAGCACCAGGGCAATCGCTTGTTGCTGGAACCCCGCAAAACGCGGGAGTGGGAAGTAGGAGACCAGGTCATGGTCAGAAACTACGCCAGAGTAGGGAGTCTGGAACCACTGTATATGGGACCCTACAACATTGTAGACAAGGCAAGTCCCATGGTTTACGCCGTAAAAGTACCTCGGCGCACTAAGTGGTTCCACATAAACCAATGTAAACTGTACCAGCCGGGTGCGCAAGGGAAAACTACAGGGGTAAATCCCGCCAATGGGAAAACACAGCCCCAGGTAGGACCACAAGGCACACAGGCAGGCGTAGCAGCTTGCATCAGGGGAAGGGACATCCCGGACGATCATGCAGCGTTTTTCTGGAGTTGGGGGTTAGATGACGAGGACCCCAGGGTACCCTGGTCAGATGAGGATAGTGCAGATGAGCATAGTGATGATGACGGGTGGTTTCAGAGGAACGGTCTGGAAGGATTGGGGCCGCTAGGTAGAGATCCATACGGGGTGGACACACAAGCTGCAGGTCCCGACAGCAGGAGGAAGGAGCTAGAGGAGGCCGGGCCAGCCGCTATGTGGTTCCCAGAGGTGTGGCCGCCCGCTTTGAACGTCCAGTCCTCAGGGGAGGCAGAGTTCGCGAGTGAAGGGCCGCCTGCTGGGCCGAGCAGGGCGGGGCCCCGAACTGCCAGCCCCGAGGTTAGGGAGGCGGAGTCAGCGGAGGCGGGGCTGGCGCCTGTGATGGAACCCCAGGTCATCCCGTTGAAGGTCTCGGGACCCGGTCCGTCCGTCACGGAGCCCCCGCCCATAGCAATTCCCCGTAGGTCAAGCAGAGTACCCCAGCCCAGGAAGACGTGGTCAGGTCCACAGGCTGCCCCAGGGCGTAAGTTTCAGGTTAAGATAACCCGGGTAGAGACAGGCCACATCGAAGCAGTAACAGGCTGCGGCAGATCAGAGGAAAGGGTCAGCGCAGCAACAGGCTGCGGCAGATCAGAGGGAAGGGTCAGTGCCCTCCCACCGTCGGGAAGAGCTCGCAGCAGCCTTCTCAGGATTTAAAGGGGCCGCCCTGAGAACGGGCGGCATTGTAAAGTTATTAGTTTAAGGTTTTAAGTTTAGTTTAAAGTTTTAAGTAGTTTTAATAAGGTTAAGTTTGTAGTGTTTTTAACAGATAACGACAAATGATGGGAGTTTTAAGGCTAGGTTTAGAGGAAGTCTATTTAGCAAACGTTGAAGTTTACGTGAGGCGAGGTCAGGGGACCCGCTCACCCTTCACAAAAGCCAGAGACTTTTTGCGAGGCTGGCTACCTCATTCTATCTGATCACAGGAACCAAGGAAGGATGGAACGACTTCTAGTTTTGCTCGTGGCAATCGGATGTGGATTGGCCTATCGGGGCCTCACCAAGGATGTCGTGGTGTTTGGATGTTCCGGGGACACGGCCCCCATCGCGGTGGATGGGACCGGGAGACGGAAGGCAGAAGGGACCAGCACCTATTTCCACAAGGGAAGGTGGCCAGGATGGCTGGGAACGAACTCAACGGAGTATTCCAGCACATCGGGGTTCGCCTACAAAGAGACTTCTTTAATGTGCCCCAAAGTACGGATCATCGCACCCAGGATCAGCGTCACCGTCGGCAAACGGATTTGTTTGACCTGCAGTGGGAATGTCCCATTGAGCCGATGGTGGTGGCTGCGAAAGCTGAGCAAAACTATGAGGAACTCTTCGGTTGAGTGGGAGCGACTGGGTAATAATACCCATCGGACAATTACGGGGACAGATGGACAAGTGAAAGTCTGTTGGGACAAATGGTGGGAACCAGATGAGGGGATTTATGTTTGTATGTGGGGGTCAAAGTACGTTTGCCCCAAAGGCATCTCCATATTCTTTATTAACCAGTGGCAGGATAACGGACAGGGGATGAGGTGGGATGCGAGCACCAGGGGGTGCGGAGCCCCATACTCTCCGATCCCAGTAAATGCCACTGAGCTCATTACGCGCCCACGCAAAGCCCCGCCCACGATTCCGGTAGTTCTAACTGAGGAAGAAGGGTGCCCTAAAACTAGTAAGGGACCCGGGAACGGTTTGGTACTGGTCCCCACAGACCAGATACTATTTCAGGGGGTACATTACGCGGTGGCCTCGGTGATTTTAAATCTCACTGAGGTACGGTTACCAGAGTGGTGCCCCAAAAAGACGGAACAGTTGTACCAGGTCCTGTTGACCAAGATGTTCAGGCAATTTTACGAGTTTGATTTTGCAGAAATTGATAAGACAAGTTTATACACCGCACCGCAGGAAGTTTTGGACCAAGTAGGGAGGCAAAGAAGGGGTTTGGTGAACGATGCGTTCACTGCTTTTAACACAGGGACATCTGTGGTCAACGCTCTAGACAGTGTGGAGCTGCAGACCCAGATTAATGGTTTAAAAACACAGTTAAAGGATATTCTCACAGATGAGAATAAAGTGGTAGGGTCGGGTCTGCACGAGGACCAAGCCATGACACTACACTTAAAAGAGATTATAGCAGAGCTGGAGAAACATGCGCGTACGGTAAATGCCCTGATTAGGGAAGATCGGAATGCATCCGATCAAGCTGCGCAGAACGAGGTGTGCGTGCTTTACGGGGCGTGGTTACTGGGCGAGGGCCGCAGTAATTTGGAGGATTTAAAACAAGGTTTGGTCCCGTCCTGGATAAGTAACAAACACCTGCGGGCGCTCCACCCTTTTCAGAATGCATTAAGTCCGTGCCAGCTCAGGCTAGCTTCAGAAGCTTACCCAGTCCCCGTGGACTGCGGACGTTCAAACCATACTATTATGGGAATAGTATTACGCATGCCGGTTTTGGGCAACACAGCAAAGCCCGCCCCGGTGTATCGGGTAGAGAACATTGGTGTCATTCAGGGGGGAGCCCACATTCGTTATGCAGCGGTTCCACCTTACGTCATCCGCTGGGAGCAAACGATGACAGGTACAGATCTCTCTGGTTGTCGTGGCAGGGGAGCACACATAATACTGTGCCCCCAGCACTTGAATGCCTTTTTAACACCACAGTGCGGGTTCAGAACGGCTGGCGCCAAGTCCATGAATTGCACCATGGAGGCAATGGCACAAGATCATGTGCCTCCGCAGGTAGCATACATCGGGGGTGGAACATATTGTGTTACCACTGCAGCGCAACACTACCAGCATGGAAACCGTAGCCGGTGTCCGGTGAGTGACAGCAGTTTCTGTTTTAAACCCAGGGCTGAAGTTCAAGTAGCACAACAGCGAATTATCCCAATCCCTGAACCATCCACTGTTCATCTCACAGTAAAAGAGAATTTTACCGACTTGCAGCGATTTGTCGCACATTTTGGGTACCTCATTCCCCCTCTCCCCGAGCATTTAACCAAACTTCTGAAAGCCGTCGCGGTGTCACAAAAGCATTTCTATACATTAGAACAGAAAACCGTCGAGATAGGTACAGACATTTTGGACATAGTGGTTCCACCGTGGTGGAATCTGTTCACGAATATTGAAGTGCCCTCATGGGTCAGAATAGCCTCCCACATTTTAGTCGTCTGTCAAGTGTTTATTGTAGTATACCTTTTGTTCATACATTGTAAAAGAGACAAGCGCCTCACCAAGCATGAGAACACGGGAGAGTGGCGAGAACGTTACGTGCGCGTGCACGATGAGAGCGCAGTGTAATGGGAAAATGGCGTCACTCCCGCTCGCCACGTGCGCCGCGGAAGTTTGTACTCAGTGTAAATACGTTGGAAACTCGACATGTTTAAGAGTCGGGATTTGTTTATTTTGGTGATGGTGTTGATTGTTTGGTTTTTTGGGTTTTGTTTTTCCTTCCCTGAATAAAAGATAAATATACAGGTGATGCGTGAGGTATCGGCCTGGTTACGCCGGGAAGGAAAACAAGTGGTGTAAGTTTAAGGGCAAATGATGCCTATGGTGATATAAAATGTGATTTTCTTGGGAAATAAGGACGACACAGAGACCCTAGTGAAGTTAAAATTTATGGGATTAATTTACTGGATTCGGAGTGAAATCGAGATAAGATTGCTCACCACTGAGTTTTTGATACGATAAGCGGAGTTATTCGCATCAACAGGAGGGACTGTAGAATTCGCAATTATCGCGATTTCATTTTAATAAGGAGAAAACACAAGTTTCGTTCAAAACAGCTTTTATTTCAGCGGAATGCTGTCAGGTTTAAATTGGACACAAGCAGCCTGTAAAATGGCCGCCGCACCGCGTGACAGAACATTCGAGACTTTTCGGCAGGCAGACAAGATGGCGTTCCAATAAACATTTTTGCAGGATCGATAACGATTCAGCACAGTGAAGACAATACACAGGACATTATGGGTTTACAGTATAAACATCGATACTGGAATCGGTCTCCCAGGTACAAAGGAAAGCCATCAAGGGCCCATCCAAAGGACATTAATATGTAAACTCCCAACGGCTCTACGATGAGAGAGCCGTTAGCAGGTAGTTATACAGGACACTTGGAAGCCCCAAACCCCTCCAGGGGGAACACCGACCGATTTAACAATGGGAGAAGTATTAACAGGTACTCAAACATTCAGGAGTAGCCCCGAAACCCATTAAAGACAGAGATCACCCATACAGGACTTTTTGGGCGCCAAACCTTAAACAAAAGAATGGACATTATAGTTGGGCGGGAAACGGAAGAACTGTGCACTATAATTGCAGGCCCAAACCGTCCATTCTGTCTCTTGACTCTTGATTCTTGCTGCTTGCCTCGTGTTCTTGACTCTTGCCGCTTGCTGCTGTTATCATCGTGGCTGCTCCTGGGTAAAAGACTGTTGCAAAGACCTATGTTGGTAGCTGGCAGCGGAACCGAAGGCCCGGGATGAGATGAGATGAGATGAGATGAGAGGAGAAGAGAAGAAGACCTTATCCATCGCCACGGTCAGTAAATCCCGACCGCGCCTGTAGGTCGATCAGCCAAGTCTTCTTGACAACGAAGTTTTCTTCTTTAACAAGACATATTGCATCGATGATAACTGGACTGTGCAAACACATCGTATCAATGATATTGACAACGGTGCTCCTCGACTGAACTGTAAGTCCACCAACAGAGGTCTTCACTACAGCGGACGGTCCAGCCGACTGACCGAGCAGCAGAAGCAGTAAACAAGTGGGACCAGGAGATCTCCTGACCAACACGTGGGTGCTGCGGTGAAAAACATCCGATCAGCTATTCGGGATTTCTCCGAGTTATTACGAGTGGTGAGCATGAGTCTCGGGATCCTACGAAGCTAGTTTTAGGATAGTTATTGATAGGGGAGGGTTTAAAGTTTAAGGATATTTGTAATGTGTGCCCTATTTACGTTGTGCTGGTCGTTCCTCGTTTCCCTAAGAGTGATTATAACTGTTTGTAAGATTGTACTGTCATTAATCTGTGCATATGACATGTATTTCATAATTTTAAGTATCATGCAATAAAGATTTTCCATTTCGTACCGTTCAAACCAAGTCTACATGAGTTTTATCTCCATTACTGCTCTCGCATCTAAGTCCAGTGTCTAGAACCGTAAGGGAGAGTGATTCGAACCACTCACAGGGGTGTCTAGTGTTCCCAGACTGGCTGGAGACCAGGCCTAGACCCGCACTGACATACAGGCTGCACAGAGCCGCGTGAACCTCACAGGCTACGAGACACGCAGGGTCAGGAGAGATTCTTCTAAACTCCAATGAGTATAGGCCCAACCTGCTCAACCTTTCTTCATAAGACAACACCCTCATCTCCGGAATCAACCTCGTGAACCTTCTCTGAACTGCCTCCAATGCAAATATATCCCTCCTTAAATATGGAGACCAAAACTGTGCACAGTTTTGTTTCTCTAACGTCTTTCATTTCTCTCTTGATTTTCATCAGTTGCTGAGATGATCTGTTGCATTACCTAGCATTCATCCCGCTGATACTTTCTCTCTGCATTTGTTCATTCTTTTATGGCCCTTCCCCCGTTTTCCTGATTCTACGTTCCTAATAATATGCTGGGTCATCTCTTATTTTTCAGTTCTGAAGGAAAGGTGCACGGGCCCGAAACGCGACTCTCTGTTCTCTCTACAGATGGCAATTGACCCAAGATTTCCAGCATTTGCTTTATATTTGGCCACTAAAATGGCAGGATGCACTAGGAGAGGAGTAGGAGAGCCCGGTAAATAAGATCATTCATAATAAACAATCAATGGAGGGACCAATAAGAAAAAAAAATCGCACAGGATTGTTGACTGGGTAAGCGCACAGCAGTCATTATAATCACTGTTAAACAGAAGTCTTCCTTCATACAAACAAAGGGCTCTAGGCAATCCTGAATTAATCCATTTTGTTTCTTTACAAGTTTGATAAACTACTTCCACACTGCCCTTGGGAGATCCTAGCAGGTGACCCATATCATTTAATGTGGAGACAGGTGGAACACTGAGATTTCCCTGCTCAATCTTTGACTACATTGCACCCCACGCCATAGCAGGAGAGTGATGGATTGGAAGGAGCACTGACAGATTGTAGGCTTCTATTGATTGCCGTAAGCTGAGCATCAATGTAATGGCTGATGGTGTTCATTCATTCGGATTGTGGTTGAAGGCCACCTGTATGACAGTCAGTCAACAAGTTCATATGACTATTGCAACTTTATATCGTTCTCAAACAACAAGCTTACTCTAGGAACACAAGAGCAGATAAAGTTGAAAGTCAAAATCAAGGAACTTTTGCTAATCTTTTCTGTATAGATCCAAAAAGCCAATAAAAATTCTAACCAATCCAATATTGCAGAGGGTGCTTCAAACAGGGGCTAGGCCCCTTATTTTTGTTTTATTCATTCCTGGGATGTGGGCGTCACTGGCAAGGCCAGCATTTATTGCCCATCCCTAATTGCCCTTGAGAAGGTGATGATGAACCGCCTTCTTGAACCGCTGCAGTCCGTGAGGGGAAGGTACTCCCACAGTGCTGTTAGGGAGGGAGTTCCTTGATTTTGACCCAGCGACTATGAAGGAACAGCAATATATTTCTAAGTCAGGATGGTGTGTGACTTGGAGGGGAACTTGGAGGTGATGGTGTTCCCATACGCCTGCTGCCCTTGTCCTTCTAGGTGGTAGTGGTCATGGGTTTGGGAGGTGCTATTGAAGAAGCCTTGGCAAGTTGCTGCAATGCATCTTGTAGATGGTACACACTGCAGCCACGGTACGCCGGTGGTGGAGGGAGTGAATGTTTAAGGTGGTGGATGGGGTGCCAATCAAGCAGGGTGCTTTGTCCTGGATGGTGTCGAGCTTCTTGAGTGTTGTTGGAGCTGCACTCATCCAGGCAAGTGGAGAGTATTCCATCATACTCCTGACTTGTGCCTTGTAGATGGTGGAAAGACTTTGGGCAGTTAGGAGGTGAGACACTCGCCACAGCATACCCAGCCTCTGACCTGCTCTTGTAGCCACAGTATTTATGTGGCTGGTCCAGTTAAGTTTCTGGTCAATCGTGAGCCCCAGGATATTGATGTTGGGGGATTCGGTGATGGTCTGCCATTGAATGTCAAGGGACAGTGATTAGACGCTCTCTTGTTAGAGATAGTCATTGCCTGGCACTTGCGTGGCACGAATGTTACTTGCCACTTATCAGCCCAAGCCTAAGTGTCGTCCAGGTCTTGCTGCATACGAGCATGGACTGCTTCATTATCTGAGGAGTTGCGAATGGAACTGAACACTGTGCAGTCATCAGCGAACACCCCCAATTCTGTCCTTATGATGGAGGGAAAGTCATTGATGAAGCAGCTGAAGATGGTTGGGCCTAGGGCACTGCCCTGAGGAACTCCAGCAGCGATGTCCTGGGGCTGAGATGAATGGCCTCCAAAAAACACAACCATCATCCATTGTGCTAGTTATGACTCCAGCCAGTGGAGAGTCTTTCCCCTGATTCTCATTGACATCAATTTTACTGGAGCTCCTTGATGCCACACTCGGTCAAATGCTGCCTTGATGTCAAGGGCAGTCACTCTCACCTCTGGAATTCAGCTCTTTTGTCCATGTTTGGACCAAGGCTGTAATATGGTCTTGAGCCGAATGGTCCTGGCAGAACCGACACTGAGCATCAGTGAGCAGGTTATCAGTGAGTAAGTGCCGCTTGATAGCATTGTTGATGACACCTTCCATCACTTTGCTGATGATTGAGAGTAGACTGATGGGGTGGTAATTGGCCGGGTTGGATTTGTCCTGCTTTTTGTGGATAGGACATACCTGGGCAATTTTCCACATTGTCGGATAGATGCCAGTGTTGTAGCTGTACTGGAACAGCTTGGCTAGAGGCGCGGCTAGTTCTGGAGCACAAGTCTTCAGCTCGATAGCTGGGATGTTGTCGGGGCCCACTGCCTTTGCTGTATCCAGTGTGCTCAGCTGTTTCTTGATATCACGTGGAGTGAATCGAATTGGCTGAAGACTGGCTTCTGTGATGGTGGGGACTTCAGGAGGAGGCTGAGGTGAATCATCCACTCGGCACTTCTGGCTGAAGATGGTTGCAAATGCTTCAGCCTTCTCTTTTGCACTCACGTGCTAGGCTCCGCCATCATTGAGCATGGGGATATTCTTGGAGCCTCCTTCTCCCGTCAGTTGTTTAATGGTCCACCACCATTCACGACTGGATGTGGCAGGACTGCAGAGCTTTGATCTGATCCGTTGATTGTGGGATCGCTTAGCTCTGTCTATAGCATGCTGCTTCCATTGTTTAGCCTGCATGTAGTCCTGTGTTGCATCTTCCCCAGGTTGGCACCTCATTTTTAGGTACGCCTGGTGCTGCTCCTGGCATGCTCTTCTACACTTCTCATTGAACCAGGGTTGGTCACCTGGCTTGATGTTAATGGTAGAGGGAGGGATATGCCGGGCCATGAAGTTACAGATTGTGGTGGAATACAATTCTGCTGCTGCTGATGGCCCACAGTGTCTCACGGATACCCAGTTTGTATGTATGTTCATGTGTTGGGCATGTATGTGTGTGCATGTGTGCGATTGTGTGTGCATGTATGTGTATGTATTTGTGTGTGCATGTGTATGTGTGTGTGTATGTTTATGTGTGTTTATGTGTGTTTTTGCATGTATGTCTGTACATGTGTGCGTGTGTGTCTGTGTGTGTGTGTGTGTGTGCGTGTATGTCTGTGTGTGTGTCTGCGTGTATGTCTGTGTGTGTGTGTCTGTGTGTGTGTGCGTCTGTGTGTGTGTGTCTGTGTGTATGTCTGTGTCTGTGTGTGTCTGTGTGTCTGTGTCTGTGTGTCTGTGTGTGTATCTGTGTGTATGTCTGTGTGTATCTATATGTATGTCTGTGTGTGTGTGTCTGTGTATATGTGTGTATGTATGTCTGTGTGTGTCCGTGTGTGTGTGTGTATGTGTGTCTGTGTATGTGTGTGTCTGTGTGTGTCTGTGTGTATGTCTGTGTGTGTGTCTGTGAGTGTGTTTGTGTGTGTGTCTGTGAGTGTGTTTGTGTGGGTGTCTGTGTGTGTGTGTGTCTGTCTGTGTGTGTGAGTGTGTGTGTCTGTATGTGTGTGTTTGTCTGTGTGTGTGTATGTATGTGTGTTTGTGTGGGTGTCTGTCTGTGTGTGTCTGTGTCTGTGTGTGTGTGTTTGTCTGTGTGTGTCTGCGTGTGTCCATGTGTGTGTGTGTGTGTGTGTCTGTCTGTGTGAGTGTGTCTGTCTGTCTGTCTGTGTATGTGTGTCTGTGTCTGTGTGAGTGTGTGTGTCCGTGTGTGTGTGTCCGTGTGTGTGTGAGTGTGTATGTGTGTGTCTGTGTGTGTGTGTCTGTGTGTGTGTCTGTGTGTGTGAGTGTGTGTGTCTGTGTGTGTGTGAGTGTGTGTGTGTGTCTGTGTGTGTGTCTGTGTGTGTGAGTGTGTGTGTCTGTGTGTGTGTGAGCGTGTGTGTGTGTGTCTGTGTGTGTGTCTGTGTGTGTGAGTGTGTGTGTCTGTGTGTCTGTGTGTGTGAGTGTGTGTGTCTGTGTGTGTGTGAGTGTGTGTGTGTGTCTGTGTGTGTGTCTGTGTGTGTGAGTGTGTGTGTCTGTGTGTCTGTGTGTGTGAGTGTGTGTGTCTGTGTGTGTGTGAGCGTGTGTGTGTGTGTGTGCATATACGGGTGTGTTTGGTGGATTTCCACACCGAGCAAAAATAAAAATCTCACTCTCCATATTTAAGCTCCATTGTGTGTTTGCCACATGAAATGTTCACTGTTCTATTTTAAAATGAACTGAATACAAATAGATGTCGAGTAGTGGTAATGAACATAGAAATCACATTAATAATATAATATCCTCGATTGCAATAGCAGCTGTAATAAACTCAAATCGATGTGACATTCTCCAGACAAACTCGATATTGATCAACTGTTTCACTTCTGATGCATAATTTTGTCACAAAAAAATCCATACGCTCTTAATAAAAGAGGGAATAAAGACAGGACAGAGAGAGGATATTGACTTGGAAAAACAAAATGTAGAGTCAGTTTGGGCGGAGCTAAGAAACACCAAGGGGCAGAAAACACTCGTGGGAGTAGTTTATAGGCCCCCTAACAGTGGTTATAGTGTCGGGCAGTGTATAAATCAGGAAATTAGAGATGCATGTAACAAGGGTAATACATTAGTCATGGGGGACTTTAACTTTCATATAGACTGGGCAAGCCAAATTTGCAGAAATAGTGCAAAGGAAGAGTTCACGGAATGCATTCAAGATAGTTTTCTGGATCAGTATGTCAAGGAATCTATAAGGGAATTGGCTATTTTAGATCTAGCATTGTACAATGAGACAGGGTTAATTTATAACCTAGTAGTAAAGGAGCCTCTGGGGAGCAGTGATCATAATATGATAGAATTTTATGTTGAGTTTGAGAGTGATTTAGTTAAGTCCGAAACTAGGGTCCTAAACATGAACAAAGCAAACTACGTAGGTATGAGAGGCAAGTTGGCTAAAGTATGTTGGGAATCTAGATTAAAAGATATATTACAGTACAAAAGCAATGGCAAACATTTAAAGAAACAATTCATAATTCGCAACGAATATACATTCCCTTAAGGAATAAAAACACCATGGGAAAAATGGTCCAAACGTGGCTAACAATAGAAATTAAAGATAGTATTAGATTAAAGGAAGAGGCTTATAATGTTGCCAAAATGAGTAGTAAGCCTGAGGATCGGGAGGATTTTAGAATTCAGCTAAGGAGGACCAAGAAATTGATAAAGCAAGGGAAAATATAATATGAGTAATCTAGCAAAAGACAAAAACAGACTGTAAAATATAGGTATGTAACTAGGAAAAGATTAGCAAAAGTAAACGTGGATCCCTTACAGGCTGAGAGGAGAAATTATAATGGAGAATAAGGAAATGGCAGAGAAATTAAATAAATACATTGGCCCAGAAATTGATCTCGCTCTGTTCCCGCGGGGGTAAGGAGCAGGCGCGATCTCTCACTCCGCGTTGGCTTTTTCAGATCCAGCTCGCACGAACTTGATGTTCTAGACATCAGCTGGGCAGTGCTTGCGTATCCCACCGGCGTAGTGAATTCGTGTGAGCTGTGGGATCACGTGACTCAGTTAGAGCCAATGGCAGCACACCATCTTCCATTCATAAGTTTCACATACGTGCTGTGAAAGCTATGAATCTTACACCCCCCCAAAATAACAGCTAAACCTCAATTAAATTTTAAAAAAAAACCATCACATTAATAAAATAAGTATAGTTAAATAAATTAACCATTTTAAATAAAAAATAAAATTTTTGAAAAAATTTAAAATCTTTTAAAAAGTTATAAAAATAAACTTACCTGTCTTTAAAGTCTCTAAAAAAGATATACCTGTTAAAAAAAATTCAAAATAATACTTAATTCACTACTTACCTTGTTAAAAGTGGGTCTTACTCCTCCTTTTTTCGTTTCTAAAATCTTCCGTCCTTACCTGCGCGTCCAAAGCACTAAGTGCACAGCGTGCGCGCAGCCTGTAGCGCGCACGCGATGCACCGAGGAACCGCCCCCTTTTCCAAAGACCAAGTGCCGGTTTTCAGCGCATGCGCAGTGCATGCAGAAAACCGGCAATTGGAGAGAGAATACGCGAGAGTACGCAGTGCGTACTCTCGCGCAGCGGGATCAATTTTTGGCCCTTTGTGTCTGTCTTCACAGAAGAAATGCAAAAAACCTCCTGGAAATACTGGAGAACCAAGGCTCTAGTGAGAATGAGGAACTGAAAGAAAATAGTATTATTAAAAAAAAGTACTGGAGAAATTAATGGGACTGAAAGCCAATAAATCCCCGTGACCTGATGGTTTACATCCTACGGTTTTAAAAGAAGTGGCTATAGAGATAGTGGATGCATTGGTTGTCATCTTCTAAAATTCTATAGATTCTAGAACGGTTCCTGCGGATTGGAAGATAGCAAATGTAACCCCACTATTTAAGAAAGGAGGGAGAGAGAAAATGGGGAACTACAGACCAGTTAGCCTGACATCAGTAGTAGGGATAATGCTAGAATCTATTATTAAGGACGTGGTGACAGGGCACTTAGAAAATAATAATAGGATTGGGCAGAGTCAACATGGAATTATGAAAGGGAAATCATGTTTGACGAATCTGTTAGTGTTTTTTGAGGTTGTAAGCAGAATAAATGAGGGGGAGCCAGTGGATGTGGTGTATTTGGATTTTCAGAAGGCATTCGATAAGGTACCACACAAGAGGTTATTAAACAAAATTAGGGCTCATGGGATTGGGGGTAATATACTAGCATGGATTGAGGATTGGTTAACGGACAGAAAACAGAGAGTAGGAATAAATGGGTCATTTTCGGGTTGGCAGGCTGTGACTAGTGGGGATCTCTCTCACATGGCAGCTGTTGATGATTCTGCCATTGCCATTTATACCTCATCTAGAGTCATCTTTTGTTTCTTAACTTGTCCCATTACCATCTCCTTTTGCCTTGCACCATCATCCCTTTTTTCTTTTAATTTCTCCTGCCTTCCATTCTATCACAGACCTTCCTTTTGTTCTTTCCTCCACTCCTCCCTTTCCCTGCCCCTACACTTGCTTAAAATTCTGTTACATCTCCACTTTTTTCCAGTTCTGACGAAGGGTCTCAGACCTGAAATGTTAACTCTGTTTTTCTCTCTCCAAGGATGCTGCCTGACCTGGTGAGTGTTTCCAGCATTTTCTGTTGTTATTTCAGATTTCCAGCATCCGCACTATTTTGTGATTGATTTACTCCATCTAACCTCTTTTAAACCCCTCTATCAAATCTCCTCTTAGCTTTCTCTGCTCTAAGGAGAACAATCCCAGCTTCTTCAGTCTATCCACGTAACTGTAATCCCTCATCCCTGGAACCATTCTAGGAACAGAGGAACATAGGAACAGGAGTAGGCCATTGAGCCCCTCGAGCCTGTTCTGCCATTCAATGAGATCAGGGCTGATCCCATGGGATCAAAGGCAAAGTGGCAAGTTGGATCCAAAATTGGCTCAAAGGCAGGAAACAAAGGATAATGGTCAAAGGGTGTTTTTGTGACTGGAAGGCTGTTTCCAGTGGGGTTCCACAGGGCTCAGTACTGGGTCCTATGCTTTTTGTGGTATATATCAATGATTTGGACTTGAATGTAGGAAGTATGATTAGGAAGTTTGCAGATGATATAAAAATTGGCCGCGTGGTTGATAATGAAGAAGAAGGCTGCAGACTGCAGGAAGATATCAATGGACTGGTCAGGTGGGCAGAACAGTGGCAAATGGAATTCAATCTGGAGAAGTGTGAGGTAATGCATTTGGGGAGGGCTAACAAGGCAAGGGAATACACTATAAATGGTAAGATACTGAGAAGTGCAGAAGATCAGAGGGACCTTGGAGTGCATGTCCACAGATCCCTGAAGGTAGCAGGACAGGTGGTTAAGAAGGCATATGAGATACTTGCCTTTATTAGCCGAGGCATAGAATATAAGAGCAGGGAGGTTATGCTTGAACTGTATAAAACACTAGTTAGGCCGCAGCTAGAATACTGTGTGCAGTTCTGGTCACCACATTACAGGAAGGATGTAATTGAACTAGAGGGGGTGCAGAGGAGATTTACGAGGATGTTGCCTGGGCTGGGGAATTTTAGCTATGAGGAAAGATTGGATAGGCTGGGGTGGTTTTCTTTGGAACAGAGGAGGCTGAAGGGAGACCTAATTGAGGTGTATAAAATTATGAGGGGCCTAGATAGCGTGGATAGGAAGGACCTATTTCCCTTAGCAGAAGGATCAATAACCAGGGGGCATAGATTTAAAGTAATTGGTTGGAGGTTTAGAGGGGAGTTGTGGAGAAATGTTTTCACCCAGAGGGTGGTGGGTGTCTTGAACTCACTGCCTGAAAGGGTGGTAGAGGCAGAGACCCTCATCACATTTAAAAAGTACTTGGATATGCACTTGAAGTGCCGTAACCTACAAGGCTATGGACCAAGAGCTGGAAAGTAGGATTAGGCTGGATAGCTCTTTGTTGGTTACCCTCCTGATATCCTCTTGTGGCTCAGTGTTCATTTGGGTCTGATTTTGCCTCTGTGAAGAACATTTTTCAGGTGCTATATAAATGCAAGCTGTTGTTGTCACCATTGTCCACCCAAATCACCTGAAAATGTAGAGAAGTATCGGTGACTCAACAGCTTGTCCCCATCACCAGTAAATGTGAGAGGAGCTTGTGACTAAAATATCTAATCATTCACTTATTAAGTTGAAAATAGATAAAAGCATTATCGCCTTGTTCGTTCTTTTGGACCTGGCTGATTTACTGTGACTTTTACATTGTGTGTCGAACTCCTAATAGTGACAGAGAGGGAAAGGAGATTGTGGATGTTGTCAAAAATCATTTTGCGTTGTTGAATCTTCAATTGTTCATGAATATTAAAGATTATTCTATTTGAAATCAGGCTCTGGAATGCTGAATAAATTGTAAGTTGACAAGATTGCTTGAAAGACAGCCACATTATTTTGCTGGTGTTACTGTGCAAATGGAAAGCAGCAGGAACCTTCCTTATGATGATGTACAGTGAATACCGAGCCCAGATTAAAGGACTCAGTCGCCGCTCCCAACACCTCCAAGCAGCTGCCTGGAAAGAAACAGAAAGGGCTATTTGGATAACTGAGAGACAGAGCATTTGAACTGTCCATCCATGTGGATGGAGTTTTTTAAGGATGGCACTGGTACGTTTTTTAATATTCGTTTATGGGATGTGGGCGTCGCTGGCAAAGCCAGCATTTATTGCCCATCCCTAATTGCCCTTTGAGAAGGTGGTGGTGAGCTGCCTTCTTGAACCGCTGCACTCTGTGTGGTGATGGTACTCCCACAGTGCTGTTCGGGAGGGAGTTCCAGTATTTTGACCCAGCGACGATGAAGGATCGGCGATATACTTCTAAGTCAAGATAGTGTGTGACTTGGAGGGGAACTTGGAGGTGGTGGTGTTCCCATGCGCCTGCTGCCCTTGTCCTTCTAGGTGGAAGAGGTCGCAGGTTTGGGAGGTGCTGTCGAAGAAGCCTTGGCGAGTTGCTGCAGTGCATCTTGTAGATGGTACACACTGCAGCCACAGTACACCGGTGGTGGAGGGAGTGAATGTTTAAGGTGGTAGATGGGGTGCCAATCAAGCGGGCTGCTTTGTCCTGGATGGAGTCGAGCTTCTTGAGTGTTGTTGGAGCTGCACTCATCCAGGCAAGTGGAGAGTATTCCATCACACTCCTTACTTGTGCCTTGTAGATGGTGGAAAGGCTTTGGGGAGTCAGGAGGTGAGACACTCGCCGCAGAATACCTGGCCTCTTTAGGTGGAATGAAGGCTGTCGAGGTGGGGGGGGGTGGGGTGTTGAAAATCAGAATGTGTGTGTCATATTCACGTATGATCTAGCCTGAAGTAAACAATTTAATGCCTTTGAGATATTTGCATCTGCAGCAGGTTGGGGATGATCACCCTTCACCGGAGACCAAATCCACACAGGAAGAAGAAAGGGACGGAGCAGGAGTAAGTGATAGTTTCTTGTCCATTATGATAATTCATTGAAAGCTATTAACAACTTTACAATTAAACGGGGGAGAAATTGGTTAAGGTCCGTAGTTGGCTGGATGAATGAAGGGAGTGACCGCCATGTGCGCCTGGTCACATGTGCGAGAGGCATGAGCCATAATGGTGCTCATGCCTCATTTGATTCAAATTGGCATGCTGCCAGCGCTACACACGCTGTTCATTGGCAGCTCACTGATTGGCGGGGCTGGCTAAATCGGGCATCATTGACATCATCTAAAGGTAGCTTGCACCTCTTAAAGGGGGGTGCACTTCGGCTGCATTCAACTGAATTTCAATTGAACAGTCAAAATGGCAGGCAGAGGTAATGCACAAAAGGCCCCCCAATTTTCTGACATTCCTCTGGAGCTGTTGGTGGAGGAGGTCATCAGGAGGAGGGATGTCCTCATTCAACTCAGCAGCAGTAAGATCTCCAGCTAAGCTTTCCGGCATCGGTGGGCAGAGGTGGCAGAGCAGGTCAACGCAAGAAGCATTGTACCCAGGAAATGGCTGTAATGCAGAAAGAAGTTCAATGACCTGACAAGGGCTGCTAAGGTAAACCCCCGAACTCATATCTCTCAATACTCTCTTCTTAGCCCTGCAGTACCTGTAGCCCCAGCACTCACAACCCTTCCCTCCCATCACTCTCCTCCAGTCACTGCAGCACACTCCACTCCACCTCCTTCTGCTGTTGCTGCTGCCACACTCTGGACTTGCTGCTGTTTTCACTATTACTTCCCGCCCTCACACCAGTGTTATCTTTCACACACCATCCACACTAATCTACCCGGACACGGACATCCTCAAAACATCTCACTCAGCTATCAATACCATGCTGTCGTCAGTCTGGCAGGAAAAGCTGGCACACAACACAAGGGATCAGACGAGGACAGGATGAGGGCCACCATCAGTCCATGTAATAGCCCCACTAGAAGAGAAAGTCATGGACATTGTGAGCGAGGGCGCATCAGGAGCTTAGTGGATGTGTCACGCAGGGTTTACAGCCAGCTTACCCTCTTTCCACTAAATACTAATCCTTGTCCCTCGCTTCCCTTTTCAGGTTCAGAACATGTAGAGGGCCCAGTGGGAGCAGAGGAAGAGGAGGGCAGTCCTCCAGAAGATGACGCATCAGCCATATCCTAGCAAGCAACAGCACAGAGACTGGTACCCCACGTCGTTCTGTCCTGACTGACCCCTTTCTGTCCTGACTGACCTCACTTTGTCCTGACTGACCTCACTTTGTCCTGACTGACCTCACTCTGTCCTGACTGACCTCACTCTGTGCTGACTGACCTCTAGAGGGTTGGGTAGAAGGAGTCTGCACTTGGAGATTCACCCAGCACAAGTGCGCAGGAAGAAGGGCAGGGGGATAGGACGGCCAAGGAACCAGCTCGCTAGAGGGCGAGCTCGCATACGAGCCCTGTTGCAGAGGGCACAGCTGTAGACTTCGAGGGTTCAGCCCACAGAAGCAGACTGATGGCAATACACCACAAACTTCTAAGTGTGCTGCCAGCGGGCTTGCGCACAATGTCAGAGGGCATGGAAGAGTCCAGATCCAACCTGTGTGCCGTCGTCGTGCGCGACATCGAGACCATGCAGCGAGTGGTCAGCCCTCCAGCGATGAGAGCCTCTGGTGACAGCTCTGACTGCTTCGATGGGAGCTCAGACTGTGGCCAACTTGGCTCTGAGATGCAGCACCTCCTCTGGCTTTCAAAGCACGGAGGAGAACGTGGATTAGGGCTTCGAGAGGTTCACCACTCCTACAGTCTGGTCTTGCGCAGAGCAGTGTGACTGCAGCTCCATGAAGTGGCATTGGCTCCATGGAAGAGGCGCATGTAAAGCACTTTGGGATGTCCCGAGGTCATGAAAGGCGCTACATAAATGCAAGTCCTTTCTTCTTTCTTTCACCCATATGCCATTCTATAGTCACTGAAGGATAGTCATTGCTGAATATAAGTTAATATTAGGGCCAAAGCTGGAAAAGGGATAATAAATAAAGTGGTCAAGAGGAATGAAAATAAGGTATTATGCCTGGTCATGTTTGGCTTTGTCATGTTCTGGATTAACGCAGTTATAGTTGATGGGCCTTTGTGTCTTCCATGTAATTAAGACTCTTGGCGCCTCTGTCAGGAAGTGTAAGCCCTTTGAATGAATTCAACAAAAGATGGTAACAAAGTAGCAATTTATATGCTATTAATATTGAATTGGCAGTTTCAATAAAATGAGCTCTGTCCATTTGTTATTCCATTCATTAATGTCTGAAACTGTCAGCTCAGGAAGGGAGTTTGAACTAATTGAGACCTCGGGCAGCTCTGAAAGGAAACAGAAAGTTGAATTCCATGTTTAATATGTGAAGTGCACACACTGAACTGACGACAGTTTTTAACCTGCGCTCCTCTGCATCTGCGGCAAATGAAAACGCTGCATCGGAATTTTGCATTGCTTGTTTACGTTGTGGACAAATGGCTCGGATTTTGCGGAGGTAATGACGGCAAAACTGCCAGCGTTCACCGTCAATACCCCTCTGGAACTGACAGCGACTTGAGGAATTAGCGCCCGCGCAGGTAAACGCAGCGATCCTGAAGGTGCGGTCAGTCATTCCCTGCTCCGCCACAGGTTGCGCTGTGGAACTCCCCAGAGCCGACAATCAATTGAAAGTACATATAAGGATGAAAACTTCACCGATTGGAATATCGCTGTTAAAACTCCCCCCACACCCCCCAACCCCACAAAACTTAAGCCTTGTTGAAGGAGGTGTAACTGGGTTTTTAACGGTATTGACTGCTGAACAACCGTTCTGGCCCTGAAGAGGAAGAGTTAACTTAAAGGAGGGGACTCCTGGAAGATCTGTACTATCATTCAAATAAAGAGGAGGTTGAAAAGTCCCGCATCTAGACTGGAAGATAGATTTCACAAATTGATGTTGCTGGCGTGGAACTTTGCCCACTGTGAGTGCACATCGGGTGAAGCTCTGAGCTGAAGCCTGGCACTTTGAATAACGTATTGTAAATTGGATGGGTGAGATACCCAACAAAAGACTGGCCCTCTACCCTGAATTCATTCCAAGAGCTTATATTTCCTGACAGAGTCAGCAAGAGCATTAATAAATGACAAGACACGCAGGAGATGCATGACCCCCACACATTAGCACAGCAATGTCACCTGCCTCTTCCCTTGGAAATAAAGGGGTTTAAATATTGCACAGAGGAGTTTGGCATATGAAATTAAAGCTCTTTATCGCTCATTGTTGGAATTACAAAAGGTAAAAATTCAGTTGGTTGCGCCTCCCGTTAGCGCCTTAAGAGGGCGCTAATGGGGCGCAAAGCCGCTAGCGCCCGGGCGCAGCGATGTTTGCGCCGCTCGGGAACTTAACTAGACATTGTGCGGCGGCGCTAAACCTTACCGCCGCGACCAGCTGCGCGCGCAGATTGTGACGTAATTCCATGGTGCAACGCCCTTGTGGCGCCCCGGAGCGGAAATTGAGTGGCGCCCCCTGCCTTACCGCCTGGCGCATCCAACGACCGGAAGACTGGAACGCTATCAATCGCTGTGGGGCTGGGGGGGGGCGCTATTTAAAGGGGGCCTCTTCCTGTCTTTTTCTGTGGTTGACATTTTTGCACCACTCGTTCTGAGAGAGAGAGATTCGGAGAGAGAGAAAGAGAGACTTCTGCATTGAGTCAACGCTTTGTGAGGTAGTTTTGCCTACTGATCCTAACTTCGCTGGTACTTTGGTTGCTGTCCTTCATAACTTTGCTTGCAAAGAGACTATGGGGGCTGCACTGATTGGGGGCGTTGTCCTGCTCCAGCTGAATCGAAGGACACAGAGACGCAGAGAGAGAGTGGCAATGATGGCCAGACGGAGGAGGGCCAACAGGCGTATGTACAGGAGAGCTTACCCTCCCAGGGTATATCGTGAACAGCTCTCCTACATTCATATGTCTGAGGAGCTATGTTTGCGAAGGCTGCGATTCAGCAAGGAGGTGGTCACTGAGCTCTGCCACCTGCTGCAGCCAGATCTGCAGCCTCAACTGAGGTCCAGGACGTCTCTGTCAGTGGCAGTGAAGGTCACAGTGGCTCTCAACTTCTATGCTACTGGCTCATTTCAAGCTGCTGCTGGGGACCTCGCCAATATCTCCCAGTTCACGGTGCATTGCTGCATCCGGCAGGTCACAAATGCCCTCTTTAAAAGGAGACGAGAGTTCATCTCTTTTCCCATGACCCCAGACAAGCAGCGTGACCGCACTCTGGGCTTTGCGAGGATAGCGGGCTTCCCCATGGTGCAGGGCGCCATTGACTGCACGCATGTGGCTTTGCGTGCTCCACATGAGAATGCCGAGGAATTCCGGAACAGAAAGGGGTTCCATTCCTTGAATGTTCAGTTGGTCTGTGACCACAGACAGCTGATACTCGCTGTCAATGCCCACTATCCTGGCAGCTGCCACGATGCTTTCATCCTGCGCCAGACTACTGTGGCAGAACTTTTCGAGGCACCGCATCAGCCAGTTGGTTGGCTTCTCGGGGACAAGGGGTATCCATTGAGCACCTGGCTGATGACACCGCTCCGTACGCCCAAGACCCCTGCTGAGCTGCGGTACAATGAGAGCCATCAAGCTACCAGGAACATCATTGAGCGCACAATCGGCGTGCTGAAGCAACGGTTCCGCTGTCTCGACCATTCTGGAGGAGCCCTGCAGTACTCGCCTGAGCGAGTATCCAACTTCGTAGTTGTGTGCTGCATGTTGCATAACATTGCAATCGTCAGGACCCAGCCAATGCCACCAGGCCTTGGAGCACCACCAGAGGAGGAGGAGGAAGAGGAGGAAGAGGACGAGGAGGATGATCATCAGCAGCACCAAGGCGGGAGGGCGGCCCACAATGGTGAAACTGCAAGGGCCGTCCGTCAACGGCTGATAGCAAGCCGCTTCTAGGGCCCCTGCTGTGGAAATGGCTTCTGCCATTGCTAACAACATCAATGAACCCAGCACGCAACCCCTAAGCCGGCCAAGGCACCAATGATTCCAAACACCAAACATGTATATTTTGAATACAAAAACTGATTTATTTTACAAACTCTGTGTGTGTCATTTCCTCATGACAAACTCATAGAAATAAACACAAAAAAACAGTCATTAACATTAACATAACTGGAGATAATGTCCAAAACACTAAACAAAAGTTGGACCACGAACCTCGGCCTTTAATAAACAAATGACCAGCATTTTGTCACACCTCCTACTTTTTGCCCTTCGAGGGTGATCTCCTTCCCTTGCGCACTTCCCCCCTTCTAACCCTACTGCTCCTCCGTAATGGGACCTCAGTGGCTGCAGCAAGGCTGGTGGAAGGCTGCTGATCATCAGACCTTGACACTGCAGATGCCCCTGAAGGACGGCCTCGACCAGTTCTGGGCCTGGAGGGCCCGGCTGCAGACTGCACCAACTCTGCATGGGCGGCAGCAGTCTGTCCTACAGGCGGTGGCAAGTGCAGTGGAGAAGTGACAGTGTTGGCAGCAGGAATGCTGTCATCGTGAGAGAGGACAGCAACTCCCTGCTCGCCCGACACACTGGCACTCCCACGGGGCAGCACTTCAGCATCCGGAGCAATCTCCTGGAGCACAGATTGCTGGCCTGCTGCGGCGCGGTGAGAGCCCCGGGGACATGTGAACGAACCATCGAGGTTGGCAGCAGTCAGTGCTCGCGTGGCCTCAATCTGAGTCTGCATGAGAGCAGTCAGAGATGGGATCATGGCAGTCAGTGACTGAATTGCAGCACTAAGCGTTAGTGTGGCATCCGCCTGTGCTACAGCGAAGTGCTCCACACTCCTTGCCAGTGACTCAATGCATTCGGGCACCCTTCCCACTGCACCCATGAGCTCAGTGTGCATGCCCACCGCCTGGGTGTTCATTTCTGCGATCAGCCGCTCCTCCTCTGCGTCCATTGCAGTAGGAGTCTCTGGCATACTCTCCCTCTGGGGAGAAGGCCCCCGTTCTTCCCTACCCCCATGGCGTTGCTGCAGCCCGCTGGGTCCTGGAGCTTCACCCTCATCAGACCCTTCCCCCCTGCTTCCCTCCAGGGAAGGCGTGTTCCCAGTGTGGGCATGGGCTTCCTCGGGAGAGGGTGGCACTGATGCTCCGGCTTCCTCTTCCTCCTCGGCTGCAGCTTCACTCCCACTGGCAGCTTCAGGGCCCGTCTCCTCAGCTGGTGAATCACCATCTGAAAGCAGGGAGGTACAAGAGTGGCTTTAGCGTGAGGACAGGGTGGCAGTAAGGGAGGAATAAGTGCAGCGAGTTAGCAAGTTGGATTGAAAGTGTCAAAGGCTGGTGTTGTGAGGGACAAGTGGAAGGACAGAGGACAAAAAGGTGATGACCTTACCATTGCTGTCCAGAACGGGGTCGGCGTCTCCAGTGGCGACGGGACTGATCACCCGGCTTGCCACAATCCTGTGGACGCGCTCCTCCAGATCGCTGAGGGGTTGCAGCTGAGGCCGCCCTCCACCTGTCCGTTGCTGCTGTCTCCTATTATGCGCCAGCTTGGCCTGCAAGTAAAAGGACAGCATCTGAGTAAATATACAGCCATGGTCTTGCCAGATGTGCCTCCCATAGGTGAATAGCCCTTACTGTATACAGCCATGGTCTTGCCTGATGTGCCTCCCATAGGTGAATAGCCCTTACTGTATGCAAAGTGTGGAATGTGTGTGTGTGTTTCATGAAAGGGCCATAGGTGTTGGATGAGTGTTGTGCATTGGGGTTTTAAGACCCTCTGGCCATAGAGTGAGGTTGAGATGGAGGGATGGAGAGGTATTGAGAAAAAGCCACTCACCCTGACGACCCGAGTGAGGTCGTTGAACTTTTTGCGGCATTGAACATGGGTCCTGGGCACCATGCTCCTGGAGGAGACGCTCTGAGCCACCTCCCTCCACACTCTTCTGTACTCGCGTGGCAAAGGCCTCCTGCCACTCTCAGGGAAGAGTATACATCTTCTGCGCTCTACCGCGCCAACCAGAGCATCCAAGGCCCGCTTGGTGAAGCGCTGAGCTCATTCTCTCACCCTCTCCATCCTTGGCAGCAAAATGGATTCACAGGTCTCTCCAGGCCGAGATTCAAGGCTGCAATGAGCAGGGTGTGGCTGGGGAGCAAGTTGGCCCCCCCCGCTTTAAGAACTGGCCGGCGCCAGTGTGTCTGTGTTCCCTCGCTAACTGGCAGCAGCTGCGCTGCGCTCGCGCGCTGAGTTAGCGCCTCACTGCTCGGCCTTTGCGCCCTAAGACAGGTGTGCAGCGCCTGATTTAGCGCTCCACTCACCTCCCGGGGCGGTAAAAGTGAAGTTTCCAGTCAGTGGCGATAATTAGTGCCAGGCGCTAATATTTACGTCCAGACGATATTTGCGCCCCAAATGGGGCGCGACCTAAATTTTCCCCCAAGGTATGTTTGGTTAGTGGTGATAAAGCTGACAATCGACTCGCTCTTAACTACATCGAAGTAGTGTAATTAAGTCATTATTAGTTGCACATAAAACAATGCGGAGTTAACTGCACCAATACTGCACTGAAAGTTGGTAGGTTTCCTTTGACCTTAAAGTTGCTTTGTTTGAATGACAACGTGGAATTAAGATGACTGCACAACAAAGAACATATCTATTTAGCGTTAAAGTCTTTATCCGTTACTGCCATCTGGCATGTATTAACAAAGGTCGAACTACTCTGTCCTTGATATCTTGGTGACGAGCGGAGAGTTAAATGAGGCAAATTAGGTATTACAAACAAAGACCTTAGATGCAGAACCTAGATCTCCATCCATTATTTCTACAATCCCAGTGAGAATGCAAAGCAGGACAAAGAGTAAGTGCATTTGTAGCTTAGAAAAGACGAGAGAAGAAATCTCAGTGAAGCGCTGACCACAGGAGCATTGATAAAATAGAGAGACGATAAAGGTTGTGATAGGAGACAGGATGGAGGCTGTGAGTGAGAGAAGGCGTGCCTATCAACAACAACATGCATTTATATAGCGTCTTAACATAGTAAAACATCCCCAAGGCGCTTCACAGGAGTGTAAACAGGCAAAAATTGACATTCATAGAATCATAGAAATTTACAGCCCAGGAGGAGGCCATTTGGCCCATCTTGTCCGTGCCAGCCGACAAAGAGCTGTCCACCCTAATCCCACTTTCTAGCTCTTGGTCTGTAGCCCTGTAGGTTACGCCACTTCAAGTGCATATCCAAGTACATTTTAAATGTGATGAGGGTCTCTGCCTCTACCACCCTTTCAGGCAGTGAGTTCCAGACCCCCACCACCCTCTGGGTGAAAAAGTTTCTCCTCAACTCCCCTCTAAACCTCCGACCAATTACTTTAAATCTATGCCCCCTGGTTATTGACCCTTCTGCTAAGGGAAATAGGTCCTTCCTATCCACTCTATCTAGGCCCCTCATAATTTTATACACCTCCATTAGGTCTCCCCTTAGCCTTCTCTGTTCCAAAGAAAACAACCCCAGCCTGTCCAATCTTTCCTCATAGCTAAAATTCCCCAGCTCAGGCAACATCCTCGTAAATCTCCTCTGCACCCCCGCTAGTGCAATCACATCCTTCCTGTAATGTGGTGACCAGAACCGCTCGCAGTATTCTAGCTGCGGCCTAACTAGTGTTTTATACAGTTCAAGCATAACTTCCCTGCTCTTATATTCTATGCCTCGGCTAATGAAGGCAAGTATCCCGTATGCCTTCTTAACCACCTTATCTACCTGTCCTGCTAAGGTGATTAAGAAGGCATACGGGATACTTGCCACAGAAGGGGATATTAGGACAGGTGACCAAAAGCTTGGTCAAAGAGGTAGGTATTTAGGAGTGTCTTAAAAGGAGGAGAGAGAGGCGGAGAGGTGTAGAGAGGGAATTCCAGAGCTCATGGCCTAGGCAGCTAAAGACACGGCTGCTAATGGTGGCGTGAAGGAAATCAGGGATGTGCAAGGAGCCAGAATTGGAGGAGCGCAGATATCTGGGAGGGTTGTAGGGCTGGAGGAGGTTACAGAGATACCTACCAGGTAATAATGTTACTATTGAATCAAGAACCTTGAAAAAGATACTAGAAGGACATGGAATGTCCCACATCAGCTAGCAGATAAAATTATTATTTTTTTATGGAATAATCAGACACTGCCCCTTTATGCTAATGAACTACATCAAACTGAAACTAATTTGGAATAAGCTTCAGCTCCTGGTGCTGAGGAAGCTGCCACAGTTGCAATGCACAATGGATCTCACAGCACCACCTTGTCCATGCACGGCTGTTCGAAAACCGTAATCGCTGTACAAGTCACACCGCCGGCCTGAATGCCTGGTCTGCCTGCAGCCAAAAGAGGTGGCAGCTGGTGCTGTTGCCAACAAGATTCACTAGAGGAGGCTTCCTGTGACTCGGGAGGCAGCAGGGATCTCTCATTCAAAGAGCCAGCATAGGCACGATGGGCCGAATGGCCTCCTTCTGTGCTGTAGCATTCATTTACTTTACAGAATTAAATGGGGCAGTTGTCAGAAGCAATGCTGTAATATAAAGCTTAAAAAAAAACCCTACTTACCGTTGTCTTTGTGGTGCTGGGCACAGCTGGTAGTTATCACGGCAAACATGTTGATCACATGGGCAGAGAGGTTGTAAGAACTGTTAAGTTTTTAAAGATACAAAGACCTCAGTTGGTGCAGGCAGTGTGTAACTGAATCATATTAAGCAGAAGGTACCTGGGTTTGAGTCATGGTCTGTGCTGTGAGCACGACACTAGGCTAATCCTTGTATTCAAACCCTTCCATGGCCTCGCCCCTTCCTATCTCTGCAACCTTCTTTAGCCCTACAACCCCCCAAGATCTCTGCACTCCTCCAATTATAGCCTCTTGTGCATTCCCCACTCCCTTCACCCCACCACTGACGGCTGTGCCTTCAGCCGTCCAGGCCCAAAACTATGGAATTCCCTCCCTAAATTTCTTTGCCTCTTTCTCTTCCTTCAAGATGCTCCTTAAAACCCACCTCTTTGACCAAGCTTTTGGTTCCCTGTCTTAATATCTCCTTATGTGGCTCGGTGTTAAATTTTGTCTGATAAAGCTCCTGTAAAGCGATTTGGGACATTTTACTGTGTTAAAGGCACTATATAAATGCAATTATTTGTTATTGTTATCCTAACCTGGGGGAAAAATATGACCTGAGGTTCCCACTCCCATCGTTATTCAGTTGAGTATATTCAAGGCTGAGATAGATAGATTTTTGGACTCTAGGGGAATCAAGGGGTATGGGGATCAGGCAGGAAAGTGGAGTTGAGGTCGATGATCAGCCATGATCTTATTTGAATGGTGGAGCAGGCTCGAGGGGCCATATGGCCTACTCCTGCTCCTAATTCTTATGTTCTTATGACCCTGGCAGAAAAGCGCAGGTGTGCTGATTTCGAGTGAGGACAGAGTCAGGCTCAGCTGTGATGGTCTCCTTGGTTATATTCACTGTCTGGTCTACTTGGCCAAGTGGGTGTAAGGGAGTGACACGCCTGTGGCTCTGTGCTTAGCCTGGGTGCTAGTGCGAGGTTAGGCCTTGTTGCCTGTTCTGGTCTCCAGCCAGCCTGATAGCACTAGACACCTGTGAGTGGTTCGACCCACTCGCCCTTACGGTTCTGACACTGGACTTAGATGCGAGAGCAATAATGCAGAGAAAACTCAGGTAGACCCGGTTGAATAGTGCGAAATGGAAAATCTTTATTGCATATTATTCAAGATTACGAAATACATGTCATAAGCACAAATTAGTGACAGTACAATCTTACACGCAGTTATGTAGCTAATTTTAGGGAAACGAGGAGCGCACGACACATCGTAAAAGGGGGCACACATTACAATTATCCTTAAAACTTAAACCCTCCCCTATCAATACCTGACCTAAACTAGATTTGTAGGATCGAGACTCATGCTCACCACTTGTGATAACTCGGAGAATTCCGAAACTCTGCTCGGATGTTTTTACCGCAGCACCTGACCACCCATGTGTTGATCAGGGGTTTCTGTACCCCACTTGTTTACTCGTTTCTGCTCCGGCTAGCAGGCTGGACCGTCTGCTGTCATGAAGATCTGTGTTGTCCTCGGAGTTCCGACACGACTCGAAAAATAGTCTTCCTGTGCCCTCGCCCCGATGCGATAAAACTCGAAGAATGGTCTTCCGATGCCAGTTTGTAAAACTCAAAGAATAGTCTTCCTGGGCAAGGAAAGTGTTTATTCGACCTACAGGCGCGGTCGGGGCTTACTGACCGTGGCGATACGTATGGTCGTCTTCTTCTCTTCTCATCTCATCTCATCTCATCTCATCTCGGGCCTTTGATTCCAACACCGTTTACCGACTTCTCGGGATGGTGTGCCCGTTTCAAGGCTTCACAGCCCAGTTCCACACAGATCTTCGCGGCAAGCCACGAGGTTGATCCTGGCGGATCAGAAAGTTCAATAGTCTTTCAGCAAGTCGAGCAGCAAGAGTCAGGATCCAAGAGTCAAGAGGCAAGAGGCAAGAGGCAAGAGACAGATGGACGGTTGTACCTTACAGTTATAGTGCTGTAATTCCTCTTTTCACGCCCAATCTTAATGTCTTTTCTTTTGTCAGGGTTTTGGCGCCCAAACTTCTTGTATAGGGTGATCTCCGTTTACTGGGCTTCGCTGATACTTGTAACTGCCTGAGTACCCGTTAATACTTCTCCCATTGTGTAACCGGCCAGTATTCTCCCTGGAGGGCTTTTGGGGCTTCCAAATGTTTCTGTAACTACCCGCAAACGGCTCTCTCATCGTAGAGTCGTGGGGATTTTGCATATTAATGTCTTTTGATGGGTTCTTGATCGCTCGGTACAATAGCCCTTATTCGCACCTGGGAGACCGATTCCAGTATTTATGTGTAAAATGCAAACCCATTATGTCTTGTGATTTATCTCAAATGTGCTGAGTCTTGTCCGATCTCGCACAAATGTTTATTGGAACGCCATCTTGTCTGCTTATCGAAAAGTCTAGAACGTTCTGCCACGAGGCGTGGCGGCCATTTTACAGGCTGCCCGTGTCCACTTCGAAAACCTGACAGCATTCTGCTGAAATAAAACTGTTTGTACGAAACTATGTGTCTCCTTCTTATTTATAAAATCGCGATAATATTGCGAATTCTACATGGGGGACCAGTGGTGGAGTCCTACCTCTCTTCAGGGGATGAGAGGAAGGGAGAAAATTGGAGGGAAAAAAATTGGGGAAGAAAAATTATGTAACAAAGCAGTTAAGCCCGAGGTATGTGAAGCAGCTTAAGCTGAGCCAGTCAGTAGATCTTGGGTAGCGCCAGCCTAAAATTCAAACCATCCCAGGCCCCTGGATTCAGCTCCATATTCATCTCCATTCTGAGTAAAGTCATCAATATATTTAAGCAACATATGTCCCAGTCACCTCACTGACAGAATGTTAAGCAGCTGCCAAGTGCTAAACAAATGCACAGCTTTCATGTATCAGGGTCTGTGTCTGGCAGCAGCGAATAATTCATGCTAATGGCTTCTATCCGTAGTCCTTCAGACTGTATACCTAGCACATTTCAAGAGCGTCAAAAACATTAAGGAAGACGTACATTTGAAGCTGTGGGTTTTTTTTTGGTAATTTTCTAAATCCATCAGTCATCCTTGCATTAATTTTTAATTTATTGAGGAGCACTTCTCATCATCTCACGCTGCAGTTTCCACTTCCGATCCACTTCTGACTGAAACACTTCGCATCAACTGTCACATTTTCTTCAACACCAACAAGCTCATTAAGGGATTGACTATCCTCTCAGCATTATTTTTAGCACACTGAGTAAAGTGTTCACATGACATAAGAACATAAGAAATAGGAGCAGGAGTAGGCCATTAGGCCCCTCGAGCCTGCTCCGCCATTCAATAAGATCACGGCTAATCTGATCTTGGCCTCAACTCCACTTTCCCGCCAGCTCCCCATAACCCTTGACTCCCCTGTAGCTCAAATATCTGTCTATCTCCGCCTTGAATATATTCAATGACTCCGCCTCCACAGCTCTCTGGGGCAGAGAATTCCAAAGATTCACGACCCGCTGAGAGAAGAAATTCCTCCTCATCTCCGTTTAAAATGGGTGACCCCTTATTCTGAAACTATGCCCCCTAGTTCTAGATTCCCCCACGAGGGGAAACATCCTCTCAGCATCCACCCTGTCAAGCCCCCTCAGAATCTTATATGTTTCAATTAGATCACCTCTCATTCTTCCAATCTCCAATGAGTATAGGCCCAGCCTGCTCAACCTTTCTTCATAAGACAACCCCTTCATCTCAGGAATCAACCTAGTGAACCTTCTCTGAACTGCCCCCATTACAAGTATATCCTTCCTTAAACAAGGAGACCAAAACTGTATGCAGTACTCCAGGTGAGGTCTCACCAACGCCCTGTACAGTTGTAGCAAGACTTCCCTACTTTTATACTCCATCCCCTTTGCAATAAAGGCCAACATTTGCCTTCCTAATGCTGTACCTGCATGCTAACTTTTTGTGTTTCATGTACGAGGACCCCCAGATCCCTCTGTACCACAGCATTCTGTAGTCTCTCTCCATTTAAATAATATTTTGCTTTTTTATTCTTCCTACCAAAGTGGATAACCTCACATTTTCCCACATTATACTCCATCTGCCAAATGTTTGTCCACTCACTTAACCTATCTATATCCCTTTGCAGACTCTTTGGGGGTGATTTTGCCAATGGGGGCGCATTGGAGGCGGGACTGCTGCTTGTCGGGTTTTAGTCCCGCCTCCATCGACTTGTGGCCAACCCATGCTATTTTCCCTAGATTAACCTTGTTAAGCCCGCCCAGCGGGTTTAGCAGACCAATTAAGGGGAAGCTGGTTACAGGGAATGTCAGCGTATGATGTTTCATCTGTCAAAAATTATTGACAGATGAATTGCCATCGTTTGACAGCTTTGAGAAGCTGTCAGACACTGACATTCTCTGTTGTTTGGTGAGTTCTTGTACTCAAGACTCACCAAACCTATTTCCTGAGCAGAAAGCAGATGGCTGTTGCATCGGAGAATGCAGCAGCCATTCTGTCATCTCTGCCATTGAGATGCCGGAGCCTCCGGACCCCCAACGATTGAAGCCTGCAGGAAGAAACAAAGGTAAGTAAACCTTTCTAACACTTTTCACTCACCTCACATACTTACCTCTCCACACTTGCGCCCATCACTTACCTCCACAGCCCACTTTTGGACCCCTCCAACTCCCACAGACCCACTGCTCGCCTCGCTGACCCTGGCGGGGTTTCCCGATGTTGGGAAGCCTGCACCTCTGCTGGAAAAATGGGGATAATCCTCTTAACTGCCTGTCAATCCCAAGGACCAGATGACCTACATCCTAGGGTTTTGAAAGAGATGGCCATTGGGATAGTGGACGCATTGGTTGTCATCTTCCAAAACTCTATAGATTCTGGAATGGTTCCTGCAGATTGGAGGATAGCAAATGTAAGCCCGCTATTTAAGAAAGGAGGGAGAGAGAAAACGGGGAACTACAGACCTGTTAGCCTCACATCAGTAGTTGGGAAAATGCTGGAATCTATTATAAAGGATGCAATAACTGGGCACATAGAAACTAATAGTAAGATTGGGCAGAGCCAACATGGATTTATGATAGGGAAATCCTGTTTGACAAACCTATTGGAGTTCTTTGAGGATGTAACTAGTGGAGTAGACAAAAGGGAACTGGTAGGTGTGGTGTATTTGGATTTTCAGAAGGCCTTCAATAAGGTCCCACACAAGAGGTTGGTGAACAAAATTAGGGCACATGGAATTGGGGGTAATATACTAGCATGGATTGAGAATTGGTTAACAGACAGAAAACAAAGAGTAGGGATAGATGGGTCTTTTTCAGGATGGCAGGCTGTGACAAGTGGGGTACTGCAAGGATAGGTGCTTGGGACCAGCTATTCACAATCTATATCAATGATTTGGATGAGGGGACTAAATGTAACATTTCCAAATTTGCTGATGATACAAAGCTAGGTGGCAGTGTCAGTTGTGAAGAGGATGTGAAGAGGCTTCAAGGGAATCTTGACAGGCTCAGTGAGTGGGCGAGAACATGGCAGATGGAATATAAGGTGGATAAATGTGAAGTTATCCACTTTGGTGGAAAAAACAGAAAGGCAGAGTATTTCCTAAATGGTGAAAGATTGGGGAATGCAGATGCTCAAAGGGGACCTGGGTGTCCTTGTCCATGAGTCACTGAAAGTGAATGTGCAGGTGCAGCCATTAGGAAGGCAAATAGTATGCTGGCCTTCATTACAAGAGGATTTGAGTACAGGAGTAAAGAAGTCTTATTCCAATTATATAGGGCCTTGGTGAGACCACACCTGGAGTACTGTGTACAATTTTGGTCTCCTTACCTAAGGAAGGATATACTTGCCATAGAGGGAGTGCAACGAAGGTTTACGAGATTGATTCCTGGGATGGCGGGACTGTCTTATGAGAAGAGATTGAGTAAACTAGGCCTGCATTCTCTTGAATTCAGAAGAATGAGAGGGGATCTCATTGAAGCATACAAAATTATTACAGGGCTTGATAGGGTGAATGTTGGGAGAATGTTTCCCTTGGCTGGGGAGTCTAGAACCAGGTGCCACAGCCTCAGGATAAAGGGTAGGCCATTCAGGACTGAGATGAGAAGAAATTTCTTCACACAGAGGGTGGTGAATCTTTGGAATTCTCTACCCCAGAGGGCTGTGGAGGCTCATTCATTGGGAATATTCAAAACAAAAGTCGATAGATTTCTGACTAGTAAGGGCATCAAGGAATATGGCAATAGGGCCGGTGAATGGAGTTGAGGCAGAAGATCAGCCATGATCTCGTTGAATGGCGGAGCAGGCTCGAAGGGCCGAATGGCCGACTCCTGCTCCTATTTCTTATGCTCTTATGTTAACTGCCTGTTAACAGGCAGTTAAGTGGCTGTAATCCCCTTCCTGCCTCCAGGAGACGGGGCCCGGCGCGGGTTGGGTACCCACCTCCTGGGAAGATGGCATGGAGGCGGGCTGGGGGTGGGATGGGTACCCGCCTCCAGATTCCGCCATTTTCCCTGCAGTCCCGCCTCCATACCCACCCCTCCAGGGCTGGCAAAATCGCCCCCTGAGTGTCCTCCTCACAACTTGCTTTCCCACCTATCTTTGTATCGTCAGCAAATTTGGAAACAGTACACTCGGACCCTGCATCCAAGTCATTAATATAGATTGTAAATAGTTGAGGCCCCAGCACTGATCCCTGTGGCACCCCACTAGTTACAGTTTGCCAACCTGAAAATGACCCTTTTATTCTGACTCCCTGTTTTCTGTTAGTTAGCCAATCCTCTATCCAGTCTAATATATTGCCCCTAACACCGTGAGCTCTTATCTTGTGCAGTAACCTTTTATGCGGCACCTTATCGAATACCTTCTGGAAATCCAAATACACTACATCTACTGGTTCCCCTTTATCCACCCTGCTCGTTACATCCTCAAAGAACTCTAGTAAATTTGTCAAACACGATTTCCCTTTCATAAAACCATATTGACTCTGCTTGATTGTATTATGATTTTCTAAATGTCCTTCTATTACTTGCTTAATAATGGATTCCAGCATTTTCCCAATGAAAGATGTTAGGCTAACTGGCCTATAGTTTCCTGCTTTCTGTCTCCCTCCTTTCTTGAATAGGAGAGTTACATTTGCGGTTTTCCAATCTGCTGGGACCTCTCCAGAATCCAGGGAATTTTGGTAGATTACAATCAACGCATCCACTATCTCTGCAGTCACTTCTTTTAAAACCCTAGGATGCAGGCCATCGGGTCCAGGGGAGCCAATATAATTTCTCACCACTGCACTTATCTCATCCTTTATTAACAGAGCTACCCCACCTCCTTTTCCTTTCTGTCTATCCTTCCAAAATATCAAATACCCCTGAATATTCAGTTCCCAGCCTTGGTCACCTTGCATCCATGTCTCTGTAATGGCAATCAGATCATACCCATTTATTTCTATTTGTGCCATCAACTCATCTATCTTGTTACGAATGCTGCATGCATTCAGATAAAGAGCCTTTAATTTTGTCTTTTTACCATTTTTCTCTACACTGACTCTATTTGCTGGCGCACTCTTAAGTTTGTATGCTCTGTCTCTTCCTGTCACACTCTGGTTCTCATTACCCCTATCGCTACCCCGCACTATTACCTTTTCTTTTCTCTTTGACATTCTAAATTCCCCTTCACCTGAACCCTCCCCCTCACTGTTTAGTTTAAAGCCCTATCTACCGTCCTAGTTATTCGATTCACCAGGACACTGGTCCCAGCATGGTTCAAGTGAAGCCTGTCCCAACGGAACAGCTCCCTCTTTCCCCAGTACTGGTGCCAGTGACCCATGAATCGAAACCCATTTCTCCCACACCAGTCTTTGAGCCACGCGTTCATCTCTCTGATCTTATTGACCCTATGCCAATTTGCTCGTGGCTCATGTAGTAATCCAGAGATTACTACCTTTGTGGTTCTGCTTTTTAATTTGGATCCCAGCTCCTCAAACTCACTCAGCAGAACCTCTTTCTTAGTCCTACCTATGTCGTTGGTTCCTACATGGACCACGACAACCGGATCCTCCCCCTCCCACTTCAAGTTTCTCTCCAGCCCCGAGGAGATGTCCTTAACCCTGGCACCAGGCAGCCAACACAGCCGTCGGGACTCACGCTCTTGGCTGCAGAGAACAGTATCTATCCCCCTCACTATACTGTCCCCTACCACTACTACATTCCTTTTTGCTCCCCCAACTTGAATGGCCCCCTGAACCCTTCTTCTTAGGCAGTCCCTCGGAACCGAGGATGACTTGCTTCCACATTAAAAATGAGTTCTCAGGTGACTGATGAGTCCAATGCGGGACCTACAGTCTCTGTCACAGGTGGGGCAGACGGTGGTTGAAGGGGCAGGTGGGTGGGGTGCTTGGGTTGACGTGCGCTCCTTCCGCTGTTTGCGCTTGGCTTCTGCTTGCTCCCGGCGATGAGACTGGAGGTGTTCGGCGCCTTCTCGGATGCTTCTCCTCCACTTTGTGCGGTCTTGGGCCAGGGATTCCCAGGTGTCAGTGGGGATGTTGCACTTTTTCAAGGAGGCTTTGAGGGTGTCCTTGAAGCGTTTCCTCTACCCACCTGGGGCTCTCTTGCCGTGTCGGAGCTCCGAGTAGAGCGTTTGTTTTGGGAGTCTCGTATCGGGCATGCGGACGATGTGACCCGTCCATCGGAGTTGATCGAGCGTGGTCAAAGCTTCGATGCTGGGGATGTTGGCCTGAGCGAGAACATTGACGTTGGTGCGCCTATCCTGCCAATGGATTTGCAGGATCTTGCGAAGACAGCGTTGGTGGTACCTCTCCAGTGCTTTGAGGTGCCTGCTGTACATGGTCCACATCTCTGAGGCATACAGCAGGGCGGGTATCACTACTGCTCTGTAGAACATGAGCTTGGTGCCGGGTTTGAGGTCCTGGTCTTCAAACACACTCTTCCTCAGGCGAAGGAAGGCTGCACTGGCACACTGAAGGCAGTGTTGGACATCATCATCGACGTCTGCCCTTGTTGCCAGTAGGCTCCCGAGGTATGGAAAGTGGTCCACATTGTCCAAGGCCTTGTCGTGGATTTTGATAATTGGAGGGCAGTACTGTGTGGCGGGGGCAGGTTGGTGGAGGATCTTTGTCTTACGGATGTTTAGTGTAAGGCCCATGCTCTCGTACACTTCGGTGAAAGTGTTGACGATGGTTTGGAGTTCGGCGTCAGAGTGTGCGCAGACGCAAGCGTCGTCTGCATACTGTAATTCGACAACAGAGGATGGGACGACCTTGGATCTGGACTGGAGGCGACGGAGGTTGAACAGTTTCCCGTTTGTTCTGTAAATTAGCTCCACTCCAGCGGGGAGCTTACTGAGGGTGAGATGGAGCATTGCTGCAAGGAAGATCGAGAAGAGCGTTGGTATGATGACACAGCCTTGCTTGACCCTGGTCCGTACGTGAATTGGGTCTGTGGTGGAACCGTTGGTCAGGCTCACAGCTTGCATGTTGTCATGAAGCAGGTGGAGGATGGTGAGAAAGTTTTGAGGGAGCCGAATTTGAGGAGGACACTCCATAATCCCTCATGGCTGACGGTGTCGAAGGCCTTTGTGAGGTCAAAGAAGGCCATGTACAATGGTTGGTGCTTTTTCCTGCATTTCTCTTGTAATTGACGCGCGGTGAAGTTCATGTCCATTGTGCCCCTTAGTGGGCGGAAGCCGCATTGCGACCCTTGGAGGAACTCTTTAGCCACTGGGAGAAGGCGATTGAGGAGGATTCTTGTGATGGCTTTCCCTGTGGCAGACAGCAGGGAAACTCCTGTGTAATTACCGCAATCGGACTGGTCGGGTTCGATTTTGCCAGGCCTGAGGAGGCGGGATTGGATGTGTGTGAGGTGTGAAAATTGAAAAAATGGCGGGCGGCTCCAATCCTGCCTCCAGCCCGCCTCTGAGCAATTTTCCCAGAATTGGGGTTTCAGACCCTGTTTCCATCCCGCCTCCAAGAGGCGGGATAGGCCCTTAAGGCCCTTAACAACTAGTTAAGTACCTCTATAATCCAATTTTGAGAGGCCTTTCTGAATTTAACACTTTTCCCCTGTGCAGCACGTCTCCTCTGGAACACGCCAGTGAATCCTGGCGGCATCACAAGTGGACTGCTTACTAACAGCTGTAGCTCCACCATTAAAAAGGAGTTTTCAGCAATCTTCATTTGCAGGTGTCAGAACTTTGTTGTTTCAGGTCTGGGGGAACTTTTAGCAGGCCTACTCAATGTCGTGGAAGTTTGGAGCCTGAGACCCATCTCCCGTGTGACCTCCTGGGAAACCCCTCTCCCCACCTTGACTGAGCGCTTCCTCAACTGAGGTATATACCAGAAGAATGGGAACCATTTATTTCCTTTCCTCCTGGACATCAGATTCGGACGAAGACCAGCCGCGGCAGCAGCAGAACCCTGAACAACAGCAGCTCCAACAGCAGGAGCAACAACAGGAGCTCCAAGATGTTGCTCACGCACCTGAAGCTGCACAGGCAAGAAGACGCCAGCGCATGGAAGCACGTCGCCGCAGGAGATACCCCCAAAACAGAGTTTACAGACAGGATGAGCTACCTCAACATGATTGAGCAGCAGTGCCAAAGGAGGCTCAGACTTTCGCGAGAGGTAGTGGGTGACATCTGTGCACTGCTGCAGCAAGACCTGGAGCCCAGAGGAGCGGGTGGACACCAGTGGCCGTCAAAGTCACCATCGCGCTCAACTTTTTTGCTTCAGGCTCATTCCAGGGATCAGCAGCAGACATCAGCGGCGTCTCCCAGGCGGCCGCACACACTTGTATCACGCAGTTAACCGATGCCCTCTTTGCCATCGCGCACAATTACATTAATTTCTCCAAGGATCAAGCAAGTGTAAGCGCGCGTGCGATTGGATTCGCTAATCTGGCAGGCTTTCCAAGGGTGCAGGGCATCGTTAACTGCACACATGTGGCTCTTAAGGCACCCCATCACAATCCAGGTATTTTTGTCAACCGCAAGGGCTTCCACTCCCTCAACATGCAGCTGGTGTGTGACCACAAGAAGGAAATTTTGCATGTTTGCGCCAAGTGCCCTGGCAGTTGCCATGACTCCTTCATCCTGCGCCAGTCCAGTGTGCCTCTGCTCTTCAGTCCGCCAGACCAACTTTTCGGATGGCTACTTGGAGACAAGGGCTATCCCCTGAAGACGTGGCTAATGACGCTGTTGAGGAGCCTATCCAACGAAGCTGAGGAGCGCTACAACTCCAGCCACATTTCCACCAGATCCATAATCGAGCAAACCATCGGCTAGCTGAAGATGCGCTTCAGATGCCTTGATAGATCAGGTGGAGCCCTGCAGTACTCAGCAGCCAGGGTCTCCAGAATGGTCGTGGTCTGCTGTGCACTTCACAACATGGCACAGCATCGTGGCTTGCAGATGCCTGAGGAACAAGTGGCTCATTGCATAGCCTCCTCAGATGAGGAGGAGGAGGAGGAGGAGAGCGACAACGAACAGCTTGCAGAGGCGCATCAACCAGCGGCAGCAGCATGCGAGCACATTGCTGCCCGGGATGCAAGGGACGCACTCATCGTGGCCAGATTTGCTTAGCCTGGCACTTTTGCCTCGAACCTTCTTACCAGAGCATCGACAATGGCCAAGAACCTGTGGATTCCTATCACTCTGACCACCATACTGACAATTGCAAGTCACCCTAAGCCCTCAATGTGGAAGTCCCATTTGCAAAATGACACAGGCCACAACTTCAACAGTTTGCCATCAGAATTTTTTATCACAACAATCAACGGATAGCATTTAAAAAATAAGAGATTATTACCTTTGTGGTTCTGCTTTTTAATTTGGATCCTAGCTCCTCAAACTCACTCAGCAGAACCTCTTTCTTAGTCCTACCCATGTTGTTGGTTCCTACGTGGACCACGACAACCGGATCCTCCCCCTCCCACTTCAAGTTCCTCTCCAGCCCCAAAGAGATGTCCTTAACCCTGGCACCGGGCAGGCAACACAGCCGTCGGGACTCATGCTCTTGGCTGCAGAGAACAGTATCTATCCCCCTAACTATACTGTCCCCTACCACTACTACATTCCTTTTTGCTCCCCCAACTTGAATGGCCCCCTGAACCACGGTGCTGTGGTCAGTTTGCTCATCCTCCCTGCAGTCCTTGCTCTCACCCACACAGGGAGTAAGAACCTCGTACCTGTTGGACAAGTGCAAGGGCTGAGGCTGCTCCAATGCTACCATCTGGATCCCCATACCTGCCTCACCCGTAGTCACACCCTCCTGTCCCTGACCGCGGACCAAATTTGAAGTATATAACCAAAGGGGTGTGACTGCCTCCTGGAACACACTGTCCAGATAACTCGACCCCTCCCTGATGTATCGCAATGTCTGCAGCAAGGACTCCAGCTCATCAACTCTGAGCTGAAGTTCCTCGAGCTACTTACAGCAGATGCGGTCACCATGGATCAGACTGGTGTCCACCAGCTCCCACATGCTACAGCTACAACACATTACCTGCCCTGCAATCTATATTGTACTTTATTTAACTAATTAGGTTTACAAGTTTGGAATATCACTTAATTATCTATATATATTTTTTAATCTAAAATCACCGCTCTTAATGTAAACCAATGCCCCACTTTAGAAAAAAAGAGAGAAGCACTCACCTATCAATCACTTCTGTGATGACACACCTTGATATTTTTTTTACCTTCACAAGTCCGGTCGCCCCGCTGGGAGGCAGACTCTCACGCACTCGGCGCTCTGTTTAAATCAGACTCTCCCGCTCTCGGTGCTCTGTTTAAATCAGTCTCTCCCGCTCTCGGCTCTGTTTAAATCAGCCTCTCCCGCTCTCGGCTCTGTTTAAATCAGCCTCTCCCACTCTCGGCTCTGTTTAAATCAGTCTCTCCCGCTCTCGGAGCTCTGTTTAAATCAGCCTCTCCCGCTCTCGGCTCTGTTTAAATCAGCCTCTCCCGCTCTCGGCGCTCTGTTTAAATCAGCCTCTCCCGCTCTCGGCTCTGTTTAAATCAGCCTCTCCCGCTCTCGGCGCTCTGTTTAAATCAGCCTCTCCCGCTCTCGGCTCTGTTTAAATCAGCCTCTCCCGCTCTCGGCTCTGTTTAAATCAGCCTCTCCCGCTCTCGGAGCTCTGTTTAAATCAGCCTCTCCCGCTCTTGGCTCTGTTTAAATCAGTCTCTCCCGCTCTCGGCGCTCTGTTTAAATCAGCCTCTCCCGCTCTCGGCGCTCTGTTTAAATCAGCCTCTCCCGCTCTCGGCTCTGTTTAAATCAGCCTCTCCCGCTCTCGGCTCTGTTTAAATCAGCCTCTCCCGCTCTCGGCTCTGTTTAAATCAGCCTCTCCTGCTCTCGGAGCTCTGTTTAAATCAGCCTCTCCCGCTCTCGGCGCTCTGTTTAAATCAGCCTCTCCCGCTCTCGGCGCTCTGTTTAAATCAGCCTCTCCCGCTCTCGGAGCTCTGTTTAAATCAGCCTCTCCCGCTCTCGGCTCTGTTTAAATCAGTCTCTCCCGCTCTCGGCTCTGTTTAAATCAGTCTCTCCCGCTCTCGGCTCTGTTTAAATCAGCCTCTCCCGCTCTCGGCTCTGTTTAAATCAGTCTCTCCCGCTCTCGGCTCTGTTTAAATCAGTCTCTCCCGCTCTCGGCTCTGTTTAAATCAGCCTCTCCCGCTCTCGGAGCTCTGTTTAAATCAGCCTCTCCCGCTCTCGGCTCTGTTTAAATCAGTCTCTCCCGCTCTCGGCTCTGTTTAAATCAGTCTCTCCCGCTCTCGGCTCTGTTTAAATCAGCCTCTCCCGCTCTCGGCTCTGTTTAAATCAGCCTCTCCCGCTCTCGGAGCTCTGTTTCAATCAGCCTCTCCCGCTCTCGGCTCTGTTTAAATCAGCCTCTCCCACTCTCGGAGCTCTGTTTAAATCAGCCTCTCCCGCTCTCGGAGCTCTGTTTAAATCAGTCTCTCCCGCTCTCGGCGCTCTGTTTAAATCAGCCTCTCCCGCTCTCGGCGCTCTGTTTAAATCAGCCTCTCCCGCTCTCGGCTCTGTTTAAATCAGCCTCTCCCGCTCTCGGCTCTGTTTAAATCAGCCTCTCCCGCTCTCGGCTCTGTTTAAATCAGCCTCTCCCGCTCTCGGAGCTCTGTTTAAATCAGCCTCTCCCGCTCTCGGCTCTGTTTAAATCAGTCTCTCCCGCTCTCGGAGCTCTGTTTAAATCAGCCTCTCCCGCTCTCGGCTCTGTTTAAATCAGCCTCTCCCACTCTCGGCTGTGTTTAAATCAGCCTCTCCCGCTCTCGGCTCTGTTTAAATCAGCCTCTCCCGCTCTCGGAGCTCTGTTTAAATCAGCCTCTCCCGCTCTCGGCTCTGTTTAAATCAGCCTCTCCCGCTCTCGGCTCTGTTTAAATCAGCCTCTCCCGCTCTCGGAGCTCTGTTTAAATCAGCCTCTCCCGCTCTCGGCTCTGTTTAAATCAGTCTCTCCCGCTCTCGGCTCTGTTTAAATCAGTCTCTCCCGCTCTCGGAGCTCTGTTTAAATCAGCCTCTCCCGCTCTCGGCTCTGTTTAAATCAGCCTCTCCCGCTCTCGGAGCTCTGTTTAAATCAGCCTCTCCCGCTCTCGGCGCTCTGTTTAAATCAGCCTCTCCCGCTCTCGGCGCTCTGTTTAAATCAGCATCTCCCGCTCTCGGAGCTCTGTTTAAATCAGCATCTCCCGCTCTCGGCTCTGTTTAAATCAGTCTCTCCCGCTCTCGGCTCTGTTTAAATCAGCCTCTCCCGCTCTCGGAGCTCTGTTTAAATCAGCATCTCCCACTCTCGGCTCTGTTTAAATCAGCCTCTCCCGCTCTCGGCTCTGTTTAAATCAGCCTCTCCCGCTCTCGGCTCTGTTTAAATCAGCCTCTCCCACTCTCGGCTCTGTTTAAATCAGCCTCTCCCGCTCTCGGCTCTGTTTAAATCAGCCTCTCCCGCTCTCGGCTCTGTTTAAATCAGTCTCTCCCGCTCTCGGAGCTCTGTTTAAATCAGCCTCTCCCGCTCTCGGCTCTGTTTAAATCAGCCTCTCCCGCTCTCGGCTCTGTTTAAATCAGCCTCTCCCGCTCTCGGCTCTGTTTAAATCAGCCTCTCCCGCTCTCGGCCCTGTTTAAATCAGCCTCTCCCGCTCTCGGCTCTGTTTAAATCAGCCTCTCCCGCTCTCGGAGCTCTGTTTAAATCAGCCTCTCCCGCTCTCGGCTCTGTTTAAATCAGCCTCTCCCGCTCTCGGAGCTCTGTTTAAATCAGCCTCTCCCACTCTCGGAGCTCTGTTTAAATCAGCCTCTCCCGCTCTCGGCTCTGTTTAAATCAGCCTCTCCCGCTCTCGGCTCTGTTTAAATCAGCCTCTCCCACTCTCGGCGCTCTGTTTAAATCAGCCTCTCCCGCTCTCGGCTCTGTTTAAATCAGCCTCTCCCGCTCTCGGAGCTCTGTTTAAATCAGCCTCTCCCGCTCTCGGCTCTGTTTAAATCAGCCTCTCCCGCTCTCGGAGCTCTGTTTAAATCAGTCTCTCCCGCTCTCGGCTCTGTTTAAATCAGCCTCTCCCGCTCTCGGCGCTCTGTTTAAATCAGCCTCTCCCGCTCTCGGAGCTCTGTTTAAATCAGCCTCTCCCGCTCTCGGCTCTGTTTCAATCAGCCTCTCCCGCTCTCGGCTCTGTTTAAATCAGCCTCTCCCGCTCTCGGAGCTCTGTTTAAATCAGCCTCTCCCGCTCTCGGCGCTCTGTTTAAATCAGCCTCTCCCGCTCTCGGCGCTCTGTTTAAATCAGTCTCTCCCGCTCTCGGAGCTCTGTTTAAATCAGCCTCTCCCGCTCTCGGAGCTCTGTTTAAATCAGCCTCTCCCGCTCTCGGCTCTGTTTAAATCAGTCTCTCCCGCTCTCGGCTCTGTTTAAATCAGCCTCTCCCGCTCTCGGAGCTCTGTTTAAATCAGCCTCTCCCACTCTCGGCTCTGTTTAAATCAGCCTCTCCCGCTCTCGGCTCTGTTTAAATCAGCCTCTCCCGCTCTCGGCTCTGTTTAAATCAGCCTCTCCCGCTCTCGGAGCTCTGTTTAAATCAGCCTCTCCCGCTCTCGGCTCTGTTTAAATCAGTCTCTCCCGCTCTCGGCTCTGTTTAAATCAGTCTCTCCCGCTCTCGGCTCTGTTTAAATCAGCCTCTCCCGCTCTCGGAGCTCTGTTTAAATCAGCCTCTCCCGCTCTCGGCTCTGTTTAAATCAGTCTCTCCCGCTCTCGGCTCTGTTTAAATCAGTCTCTCCCGCTCTCGGCTCTGTTTAAATCAGCCTCTCCCGCTCTCGGCTCTGTTTAAATCAGCCTCTCCCGCTCTCGGCTCTGTTTAAATCAGCCTCTCCCGCTCTCGGCTCTGTTTAAATCAGCCTCTCCCACTCTCGGAGCTCTGTTTAAATCAGCCTCTCCCGCTCTCGGAGCTCTGTTTAAATCAGTCTCTCCCGCTCTCGGCGCTCTGTTTAAATCAGCCTCTCCCGCTCTCGGCGCTCTGTTTAAATCAGCCTCTCCCGCTCTCGGCTCTGTTTAAATCAGCCTCTCCCGCTCTCGGCTCTGTTTAAATCAGCCTCTCCCGCTCTCGGCTCTGTTTAAATCAGCCTCTCCCGCTCTCGGAGCTCTGTTTAAATCAGCCTCTCCCGCTCTCGGCTCTGTTTAAATCAGTCTCTCCCGCTCTCGGAGCTCTGTTTAAATCAGCCTCTCCCGCTCTCGGCTCTGTTTAAATCAGCCTCTCCCACTCTCGGCTGTGTTTAAATCAGCCTCTCCCGCTCTCGGCTCTGTTTAAATCAGCCTCTCCCGCTCTCGGAGCTCTGTTTAAATCAGCCTCTCCCGCTCTCGGCTCTGTTTAAATCAGCCTCTCCCGCTCTCGGCTCTGTTTAAATCAGCCTCTCCCGCTCTCGGAGCTCTGTTTAAATCAGTCTCTCCCGCTCTCGGAGCTCTGTTTAAATCAGCCTCTCCCGCTCTCGGCTCTGTTTAAATCAGCCTCTCCCGCTCTCGGAGCTCTGTTTAAATCAGCCTCTCCCGCTCTCGGCGCTCTGTTTAAATCAGCCTCTCCCGCTCTCGGCGCTCTGTTTAAATCAGCCTCTCCCGCTCTCGGAGCTCTGTTTAAATCAGCATCTCCCGCTCTCGTAGCTCTGTTTAAATCAGCATCTCCCGCTCTCGGCTCTGTTTAAATCAGTCTCTCCCGCTCTCGGCTCTGTTTAAATCAGCCTCTCCCGCTCTCGGAGCTCTGTTTAAATCAGCATCTCCCGCTCTCGGCTCTGTTTAAATCAGCCTCTCCCGCTCTCGGCTCTGTTTAAATCAGCCTCTCCCGCTCTCGGCTCTGTTTAAATCAGCCTCTCCCGCTCTCGGCTCTGTTTAAATCAGTCTCTCCCGCTCTCGGAGCTCTGTTTAAATCAGCCTCTCCCGCTCTCGGCTCTGTTTAAATCAGCCTCTCCCGCTCTCGGCTCTGTTTAAATCAGCCTCTCCCGCTCTCGGCCCTGTTTAAATCAGCCTCTCCCGCTCTCGGCTCTGTTTAAATCAGCCTCTCCCACTCTCGGCGCTCTGTTTAAATCAGCCTCTCCCGCTCTCGGCTCTGTTTAAATCAGCCTCTCCCGCTCTCGGCTCTGTTTAAATCAGCCTCTCCCGCTCTCGGAGCTCTGTTTAAATCAGCCTCTCCCGCTCTCGGCTCTGTTTAAATCAGCCTCTCCCGCTCTCGGAGCTCTGTTTAAATCAGCCTCTCCCACTCTCGGAGCTCTGTTTAAATCAGCCTCTCCCGCTCTCGGCTCTGTTTAAATCAGCCTCTCCCACTCTCGGAGCTCTGTTTAAATCAGCCTCTCCCGCTCTCGGCTCTGTTTAAATCAGCCTCTCCCGCTCTCGGAGCTCTGTTTAAATCAGCCTCTCCCGCTCTCGGAGCTCTGTTTAAATCAGCCTCTCCCGCTCTCGGAGCTCTGTTTAAATCAGCCTCTCCCGCTCTCGGAGCTCTGTTTAAATCAGCCTCTCCCGCTCTCGGCTCTGTTTAAATCAGCCTCTCCCGCTCTCGGAGCTCTGTTTAAATCAGCCTCTCCCGCTCTCGGAGCTCTGTTTAAATCAGCCTCTCCCGCTCTCGGCGCTCTGTTTAAATCAGCCTCTCCCGCTCTCGGCTCTGTTTAAATCAGCCTCTCCCGCTCTCGGAGCTCTGTTTAAATCAGCCTCTCCCGCTCTCGGCTCTGTTTAAATCAGCCTCTCCCGCTCTCGGCTCTGTTTCAATCAGCCTCTCCCGCTCTCGGCTCTGTTTAAATCAGTCTCTCCCGCTCTCGGCTCTGTTTAAATCAGCCTCTCCCGCTCTCGGAGCTCTGTTTAAATCAGCCTCTCCCGCTCTCGGCTCTGTTTAAATCAGCCTCTCCCGCTCTCGGCTCTGTTTAAATCAGCCTCTCCCGCTCTCGGCTCTGTTTAAATCAGCCTCTCCCTCTCTCGGAGCTCTGTTTAAATCAGCCTCTCCCGCTCTCGGCTCTGTTTAAATCAGCCTCTCCCGCTCTCGGCTCTGTTTAAATCAGCCTCTCCCGCTCTCGGCTCTGTTTAAATCAGCCTCTCCCGCTCTCGGCTCTGTTTAAATCAGCCTCTCCCGCTCTCGGAGCTCTGTTTAAATCAGCCTCTCCCGCTCTCGGCGCTCTGTTTAAATCAGCCTCTCCCGCTCTCGGCGCTCTGTTTAAATCAGTCTCTCCCGCTCTCGGAGCTCTGTTTAAATCAGCCTCTCCCGCTCTCGGAGCTCTGTTTAAATCAGCCTCTCCCGCTCTCGGCTCTGTTTAAATCAGTCTCTCCCGCTCTCGGCTCTGTTTAAATCAGCCTCTCCCGCTCTCGGAGCTCTGTTTAAATCAGCCTCTCCCGCTCTCGGCTCTGTTTAAATCAGCCTCTCCCGCTCTCGGCTCTGTTTAAATCAGCCTCTCCCGCTCTCGGCTCTGTTTAAATCAGCCTCTCCCGCTCTCGGAGCTCTGTTTAAATCAGCCTCTCCCGCTCTCGGCGCTCTGTTTAAATCAGCCTCTCCCGCTCTCGGCGCTCTGTTTAAATCAGTCTCTCCCGCTCTCGGAGCTCTGTTTAAATCAGCCTCTCCCGCTCTCGGAGCTCTGTTTAAATCAGCCTCTCCCGCTCTCGGCTCTGTTTAAATCAGTCTCTCCCGCTCTCGGCTCTGTTTAAATCAGCCTCTCCCGCTCTCGGAGCTCTGTTTAAATCAGCCTCTCCCGCTCTCGGCTCTGTTTAAATCAGCCTCTCCCGCTCTCGGCTCTGTTTAAATCAGCCTCTCCCGCTCTCGGCTCTGTTTAAATCAGCCTCTCCCGCTCTCGGAGCTCTGTTTAAATCAGCCTCTCCCGCTCTCGGCTCTGTTTAAATCAGTCTCTCCCGCTCTCGGCTCTGTTTAAATCAGTCTCTCCCGCTCTCGGCTCTGTTTAAATCAGCCTCTCCCGCTCTCGGAGCTCTGTTTAAATCAGCCTCTCCCGCTCTCGGCTCTGTTTAAATCAGTCTCTCCCGCTCTCGGCTCTGTTTAAATCAGTCTCTCCCGCTCTCGGCTCTGTTTAAATCAGCCTCTCCCGCTCTCGGCTCTGTTTAAATCAGCCTCTCCCGCTCTCGGAGCTCTGTTTCAATCAGCCTCTCCCGCTCTCGGCTCTGTTTAAATCAGCCTCTCCCACTCTCGGAGCTCTGTTTAAATCAGCCTCTCCCGCTCTCGGAGCTCTGTTTAAATCAGTCTCTCCCGCTCTCGGCGCTCTGTTTAAATCAGCCTCTCCCGCTCTCGGCGCTCTGTTTAAATCAGCCTCTCCCGCTCTCGGCTCTGTTTAAATCAGCCTCTCCCGCTCTCGGCTCTGTTTAAATCAGCCTCTCCCGCTCTCGGCTCTGTTTAAATCAGCCTCTCCCGCTCTCGGAGCTCTGTTTAAATCAGCCTCTCCCGCTCTCGGCTCTGTTTAAATCAGTCTCTCCCGCTCTCGGAGCTCTGTTTAAATCAGCCTCTCCCGCTCTCGGCTCTGTTTAAATCAGCCTCTCCCACTCTCGGAGCTCTGTTTAAATCAGCCTCTCCCGCTCTCGGAGCTCTGTTTAAATCAGCCTCTCCCGCTCTCGGAGCTCTGTTAAAATCAGCCTCTCCCGCTCTCGGCTCTGTTTAAATCAGCCTCTCCCGCTCTCGGCGCTCTGTTTAAATCAGCCTCTCCCACTCTCGGCGCTCTATTTAAATCAGCCTCTCCCGCTCTCGGAGCTCTGTTTAAATCAGCCTCTCCCGCTCTCGGCTCTGTTTAAATCAGCCTCTCCCGCTCTTGGAGCTCTGTTTAAATCAGCCTCTCCCGCTCTCGGCTCTGTTTAAATCAGCCTCTCCCGCTCTCGGCTCTGTTTAAATCAGCCTCTCCCGCTCTCGGAGCTCTGTTTAAATCAGCCTCTCCCGCTCTCGGCGCTCTGTTTAAATCAGCCTCTCCCACTCTCGGCTCTGTTTAAATCAGCCTCTCCCGCTCTCGGAGCGCTGTTTAAATCAGCCTCTCCCGCTCTCGGCTCTGTTTAAATCAGCCTCTCCCGCTCTCGGCTCTGTTTAAATCAGCCTCTCCCGCTCTCGGAGCTCTGTTTAAATCAGCCTCTCCCACTCTCGGAGCTCTGTTTAAATCAGCCTCTCCCGCTCTCGGCTCTGTTTAAATCAGCCTCTCCCACTCTCGGCGCTCTGTTTAAATCAGCCTCTCCCGCTCTCGGCTCTGTTTAAATCAGCCTCTCCCGCTCTCGGCTCTGTTTAAATCAGCCTCTCCCACTCTCGGCGCTCTGTTTAAATCAGCCTCTCCCGCTCTCGGCTCTGTTTAAATCAGCCTCTCCCGCTCTCGGAGCTCTGTTTAAATCAGCCTCTCCCGCTCTCGGCTCTGTTTAAATCAGCCTCTCCCGCTCTCGGAGCTCTGTTTAAATCAGTCTCTCCCGCTCTCGGCTCTGTTTAAATCAGCCTCTCCCGCTCTCGGCGCTCTGTTTAAATCAGCCTCTCCCGCTCTCGGAGCTCTGTTTAAATCAGCCTCTCCCGCTCTCGGCTCTGTTTCAATCAGCCTCTCCCGCTCTCGGCTCTGTTTAAATCAGCCTCTCCCGCTCTCGGAGCTCTGTTTAAATCAGCCTCTCCCGCTCTCGGCGCTCTGTTTAAATCAGCCTCTCCCGCTCTCGGCGCTCTGTTTAAATCAGTCTCTCCCGCTCTCGGAGCTCTGTTTAAATCAGCCTCTCCCGCTCTCGGAGCTCTGTTTAAATCAGCCTCTCCCGCTCTCGGCTCTGTTTAAATCAGTCTCTCCCGCTCTCGGCTCTGTTTAAATCAGCCTCTCCCGCTCTCGGAGCTCTGTTTAAATCAGCCTCTCCCACTCTCGGCTCTGTTTAAATCAGCCTCTCCCGCTCTCGGCTCTGTTTAAATCAGCCTCTCCCGCTCTCGGCTCTGTTTAAATCAGCCTCTCCCGCTCTCGGAGCTCTGTTTAAATCAGCCTCTCCCGCTCTCGGCTCTGTTTAAATCAGTCTCTCCCGCTCTCGGCTCTGTTTAAATCAGTCTCTCCCGCTCTCGGCTCTGTTTAAATCAGCCTCTCCCGCTCTCGGAGCTCTGTTTAAATCAGCCTCTCCCGCTCTCGGCTCTGTTTAAATCAGTCTCTCCCGCTCTCGGCTCTGTTTAAATCAGTCTCTCCCGCTCTCGGCTCTGTTTAAATCAGCCTCTCCCGCTCTCGGCTCTGTTTAAATCAGCCTCTCCCGCTCTCGGCTCTGTTTAAATCAGCCTCTCCCGCTCTCGGCTCTGTTTAAATCAGCCTCTCCCACTCTCGGAGCTCTGTTTAAATCAGCCTCTCCCGCTCTCGGAGCTCTGTTTAAATCAGTCTCTCCCGCTCTCGGCGCTCTGTTTAAATCAGCCTCTCCCGCTCTCGGCGCTCTGTTTAAATCAGCCTCTCCCGCTCTCGGCTCTGTTTAAATCAGCCTCTCCCGCTCTCGGCTCTGTTTAAATCAGCCTCTCCCGCTCTCGGCTCTGTTTAAATCAGCCTCTCCCGCTCTCGGAGCTCTGTTTAAATCAGCCTCTCCCGCTCTCGGCTCTGTTTAAATCAGTCTCTCCCGCTCTCGGAGCTCTGTTTAAATCAGCCTCTCCCGCTCTCGGCTCTGTTTAAATCAGCCTCTCCCACTCTCGGCTGTGTTTAAATCAGCCTCTCCCGCTCTCGGCTCTGTTTAAATCAGCCTCTCCCGCTCTCGGAGCTCTGTTTAAATCAGCCTCTCCCGCTCTCGGCTCTGTTTAAATCAGCCTCTCCCGCTCTCGGCTCTGTTTAAATCAGCCTCTCCCGCTCTCGGAGCTCTGTTTAAATCAGTCTCTCCCGCTCTCGGAGCTCTGTTTAAATCAGCCTCTCCCGCTCTCGGCTCTGTTTAAATCAGCCTCTCCCGCTCTCGGAGCTCTGTTTAAATCAGCCTCTCCCGCTCTCGGCGCTCTGTTTAAATCAGCCTCTCCCGCTCTCGGCGCTCTGTTTAAATCAGCCTCTCCCGCTCTCGGAGCTCTGTTTAAATCAGCATCTCCCGCTCTCGTAGCTCTGTTTAAATCAGCATCTCCCGCTCTCGGCTCTGTTTAAATCAGTCTCTCCCGCTCTCGGCTCTGTTTAAATCAGCCTCTCCCGCTCTCGGAGCTCTGTTTAAATCAGCATCTCCCGCTCTCGGCTCTGTTTAAATCAGCCTCTCCCGCTCTCGGCTCTGTTTAAATCAGCCTCTCCCGCTCTCGGCTCTGTTTAAATCAGCCTCTCCCGCTCTCGGCTCTGTTTAAATCAGTCTCTCCCGCTCTCGGAGCTCTGTTTAAATCAGCCTCTCCCGCTCTCGGCTCTGTTTAAATCAGCCTCTCCCGCTCTCGGCTCTGTTTAAATCAGCCTCTCCCGCTCTCGGCCCTGTTTAAATCAGCCTCTCCCGCTCTCGGCTCTGTTTAAATCAGCCTCTCCCACTCTCGGCGCTCTGTTTAAATCAGCCTCTCCCGCTCTCGGCTCTGTTTAAATCAGCCTCTCCCGCTCTCGGCTCTGTTTAAATCAGCCTCTCCCGCTCTCGGAGCTCTGTTTAAATCAGCCTCTCCCGCTCTCGGCTCTGTTTAAATCAGCCTCTCCCGCTCTCGGAGCTCTGTTTAAATCAGCCTCTCCCACTCTCGGAGCTCTGTTTAAATCAGCCTCTCCCGCTCTCGGCTCTGTTTAAATCAGCCTCTCCCACTCTCGGAGCTCTGTTTAAATCAGCCTCTCCCGCTCTCGGCTCTGTTTAAATCAGCCTCTCCCGCTCTCGGAGCTCTGTTTAAATCAGCCTCTCCCGCTCTCGGAGCTCTGTTTAAATCAGCCTCTCCCGCTCTCGGAGCTCTGTTTAAATCAGCCTCTCCCGCTCTCGGAGCTCTGTTTAAATCAGCCTCTCCCGCTCTCGGCTCTGTTTAAATCAGCCTCTCCCGCTCTCGGAGCTCTGTTTAAATCAGCCTCTCCCGCTCTCGGAGCTCTGTTTAAATCAGCCTCTCCCGCTCTCGGCGCTCTGTTTAAATCAGCCTCTCCCGCTCTCGGCTCTGTTTAAATCAGCCTCTCCCGCTCTCGGAGCTCTGTTTAAATCAGCCTCTCCCGCTCTCGGCTCTGTTTAAATCAGCCTCTCCCGCTCTCGGCTCTGTTTCAATCAGCCTCTCCCGCTCTCGGCTCTGTTTAAATCAGTCTCTCCCGCTCTCGGCTCTGTTTAAATCAGCCTCTCCCGCTCTCGGAGCTCTGTTTAAATCAGCCTCTCCCGCTCTCGGCTCTGTTTAAATCAGCCTCTCCCGCTCTCGGCTCTGTTTAAATCAGCCTCTCCCGCTCTCGGCTCTGTTTAAATCAGCCTCTCCCTCTCTCGGAGCTCTGTTTAAATCAGCCTCTCCCGCTCTCGGCTCTGTTTAAATCAGCCTCTCCCGCTCTCGGCTCTGTTTAAATCAGCCTCTCCCGCTCTCGGCTCTGTTTAAATCAGCCTCTCCCGCTCTCGGCTCTGTTTAAATCAGCCTCTCCCGCTCTCGGAGCTCTGTTTAAATCAGCCTCTCCCGCTCTCGGCGCTCTGTTTAAATCAGCCTCTCCCGCTCTCGGCGCTCTGTTTAAATCAGTCTCTCCCGCTCTCGGAGCTCTGTTTAAATCAGCCTCTCCCGCTCTCGGAGCTCTGTTTAAATCAGCCTCTCCCGCTCTCGGCTCTGTTTAAATCAGTCTCTCCCGCTCTCGGCTCTGTTTAAATCAGCCTCTCCCGCTCTCGGAGCTCTGTTTAAATCAGCCTCTCCCGCTCTCGGCTCTGTTTAAATCAGCCTCTCCCGCTCTCGGCTCTGTTTAAATCAGCCTCTCCCGCTCTCGGCTCTGTTTAAATCAGCCTCTCCCGCTCTCGGAGCTCTGTTTAAATCAGCCTCTCCCGCTCTCGGCGCTCTGTTTAAATCAGCCTCTCCCGCTCTCGGCGCTCTGTTTAAATCAGTCTCTCCCGCTCTCGGAGCTCTGTTTAAATCAGCCTCTCCCGCTCTCGGAGCTCTGTTTAAATCAGCCTCTCCCGCTCTCGGCTCTGTTTAAATCAGTCTCTCCCGCTCTCGGCTCTGTTTAAATCAGCCTCTCCCGCTCTCGGAGCTCTGTTTAAATCAGCCTCTCCCGCTCTCGGCTCTGTTTAAATCAGCCTCTCCCGCTCTCGGCTCTGTTTAAATCAGCCTCTCCCGCTCTCGGCTCTGTTTAATCAGCCTCTCCCGCTCTCGGAGCTCTGTTTAAATCAGCCTCTCCCGCTCTCGGCTCTGTTTAAATCAGTCTCTCCCGCTCTCGGCTCTGTTTAAATCAGTCTCTCCCGCTCTCGGCTCTGTTTAAATCAGCCTCTCCCGCTCTCGGAGCTCTGTTTAAATCAGCCTCTCCCGCTCTCGGCTCTGTTTAAATCAGTCTCTCCCGCTCTCGGCTCTGTTTAAATCAGTCTCTCCCGCTCTCGGCTCTGTTTAAATCAGCCTCTCCCGCTCTCGGCTCTGTTTAAATCAGCCTCTCCCGCTCTCGGAGCTCTGTTTCAATCAGCCTCTCCCGCTCTCGGCTCTGTTTAAATCAGCCTCTCCCACTCTCGGAGCTCTGTTTAAATCAGCCTCTCCCGCTCTCGGAGCTCTGTTTAAATCAGTCTCTCCCGCTCTCGGCGCTCTGTTTAAATCAGCCTCTCCCGCTCTCGGCGCTCTGTTTAAATCAGCCTCTCCCGCTCTCGGCTCTGTTTAAATCAGCCTCTCCCGCTCTCGGCTCTGTTTAAATCAGCCTCTCCCGCTCTCGGCTCTGTTTAAATCAGCCTCTCCCGCTCTCGGAGCTCTGTTTAAATCAGCCTCTCCCGCTCTCGGCTCTGTTTTAAATCAGTCTCTCCCGCTCTCGGAGCTCTGTTTAAATCAGCCTCTCCCGCTCTCGGCTCTGTTTAAATCAGCCTCTCCCACTCTCGGAGCTCTGTTTAAATCAGCCTCTCCCGCTCTCGGAGCTCTGTTTAAATCAGCCTCTCCCGCTCTCGGAGCTCTGTTAAAATCAGCCTCTCCCGCTCTCGGCTCTGTTTAAATCAGCCTCTCACGCTCTCGGCGCTCTGTTTAAATCAGCCTCTCCCACTCTCGGCGCTCTATTTAAATCAGCCTCTCCGCTCTCGGAGCTCTGTTTAAATCAGCCTCTCCCGCTCTCGGCTCTGTTTAAATCAGCCTCTCCCGCTCTTGGAGCTCTGTTTAAATCAGCCTCTCCCGCTCTCGGCTCTGTTTAAATCAGCCCTCTCCCGCTCTCGGCTCTGTTTAAATCAGCCTCTCCGCTCTCGGAGCTCTGTTTAAATCAGCCTCTCCGCTCTCGGCGCTCTGTTTAAATCAGCCTCTCCCACTCTCGGCTCTGTTTAAATCAGCCTCTCCCGCTCTCGGAGCGCTGTTTAAATCAGCCTCTCCCGCTCTCGGCTCTGTTTAAATCAGCCTCTCCCGCTCTCGGCTCTGTTTCAATCAGCCTCTCCCGCTCTCGGCTCTGTTTAAAATCAAGCCTCTCCCGCTCTCGGCGCTCTGTTTAAATCAGCCTCTCCCGCTCTCGGAGCTCTGTTTAAATCAGCCTCTCCCGCTCTCGGAGCTCTGTTTAAATCAGCCTCTCCCGCTCTCGGAGCTCTGTTTAAATCAGCCTCTCCCGCTCTCGGCGCTCTGTTTAAATCAGCCTCTCCCGCTCTCGGCTCTGTTTAAATCAGCCTCTCCCGCTCTCGGCTCTGTTTAAATCAGCCTCTCCCGCTCTCGGAGCTCTGTTTAAATCAGCCTCTCCCGCTCTCGGCGCTCTGTTTAAATCAGCCTCTCCCGCTCTCGGCGCTCTGTTTAAATCAGCCTCTCCCGCTCTCGGAGCTCTGTTTAAATCAGCCTCTCCCGCTCTCGGCGCTCTGTTTAAATCAGCCTCTCCCGCTCTCGGCTCTGTTTAAATCAGCCTCTCCCGCTCTCGGAGCTCTGTTTAAATCAGCCTCTCCCGCTCTCGGCTCTGTTTAAATCAGCCTCTCCCGCTCTCGGCTCTGTTTAAATCAGCCTCTCCCGCTCTCGGCTCTGTTTAAATCAGCCTCTCCCGCTCTCGGAGCTCTGTTTAAATCAGCCTCTCCCGCTCTCGGCGCTCTGTTTAAATCAGCCTCTCCCGCTCTCGGCGCTCTGTTTAAATCAGCCTCTCCCGCTCTCGGAGCTCTGTTTAAATCAGCCTCTCCCGCTCTCGGAGCTCTGTTTAAATCAGCCTCTCCCGCTCTCGGCTCTGTTTAAATCAGCCTCTCCCGCTCTCGGCTCTGTTTAAATCAGCCTCTCCCGCTCTCGGAGCTCTGTTTAAATCAGCCTCTCCCGCTCTCGGCTCTGTTTAAATCAGCCTCTCCGCTCTCGGCTCTGTTTAAATCAGCCTCTCCCGCTCTCGGCTCTGTTTAAATCAGCCTCTCCCGCTCTCGGAGCTCTGTTTAAATCAGCCTCTCCCGCTCTCGGCTCTGTTTAAATCAGCCTCTCCCGCTCTCGGCTCTGTTTAAATCAGCCTCTCCCGCTCTCGGCTCTGTTTAAATCAGCCTCTCCCGCTCTCGGAGCTCTGTTTAAATCAGCCTCTCCCGCTCTCGGCTCTGTTTAAATCAGCCTCTCCCGCTCTCGGCTCTGTTTAAATCAGCCTCTCCCGCTCTCGGCTCTGTTTAAATCAGCCTCTCCCGCTCTCGGCTCTGTTTAAATCAGCCTCTCCCGCTCTCGGAGCTCTGTTTAAATCAGCCTCTCCCGCTCTCGGAGCTCTGTTTAAATCAGCCTCTCCCGCTCTCGGAGCTCTGTTTAAATCAGCCTCTCCCGCTCTCGGAGCTCTGTTTAAATCAGCCTCTCCCGCTCTCGGCTCTGTTTAAATCAGCCTCTCCCGCTCTCGGAGCTCTGTTTAAATCAGCCTCTCCCGCTCTCGGAGCTCTGTTTAAATCAGCCTCTCCCACTCTCGGAGCTCTGTTTAAATCAGCCTCTCCCGCTCTCGGCGCTCTGTTTAAATCAGCCTCTCCCGCTCTCGGCGCTCTGTTTAAATCAGCCTCTCCCGCTCTCGGCTCTGTTTAAATCAGCCTCTCCCGCTCTCGGCTCTGTTTAAATCAGCCTCTCCCGCTCTCGGCTCTGTTTAAATCAGCCTCTCCGCTCTCGGAGCTCTGTTTAAATCAGCCTCTCCCGCTCTCGGCTCTGTTTAAATCAGCCTCTCCCGCTCTCGGCGCTCTGTTTAAATCAGCCTCTCCCACTCTCGGCGCTCTGTTTAAATCAGCCTCTCCCGCTCTCGGCTCTGTTTAAATCAGCCTCTCCCGCTCTCGGCTCTGTTTAAATCAGCCTCTCCCGCTCTCGGAGCTCTGTTTAAATCAGCCTCTCCCGCTCTCGGAGCTCTGTTTAAATCAGCCTCTCCCGCTCTCGGAGCTCTGTTTAAATCAGCCTCTCCCGCTCTCGGCTCTGTTTAAATCAGCCTCTCCCGCTCTCGGCTCTGTTTAAATCAGCCTCTCCCGCTCTCGGAGCTCTGTTTAAATCAGCCTCTCCCGCTCTCGGAGCTCTGTTTAAATCAGCCTCTCCCGCTCTCGGAGCTCTGTTTAAATCAGCCTCTCCCGCTCTCGGCTCTGTTTAAATCAGCCTCTCCCGCTCTCGGCTCTGTTTAAATCAGCCTCTCCCGCTCTCGGAGCTCTGTTTAAATCAGCCTCTCCCGCTCTCGGAGCTCTGTTTAAATCAGCCTCTCCCGCTCTCGGCTCTGTTTAAATCAGCCTCTCCCGCTCTCGGCTCTGTTTAAATCAGCCTCTCCCGCTCTCGGCGCTCTGTTTAAATCAGCCTCTCCCGCTCTCGGCGCTCTGTTTAAATCAGCCTCTCCCGCTCTCGGCTCTGTTTAAATCAGCCTCTCCCGCTCTCGGCGCTCTGTTTAAATCAGCCTCTCCCGCTCTCGGCTCTGTTTAAATCAGCCTCTCCCGCTCTCGGAGCTCTGTTTAAATCAGCCTCTCCCGCTCTCGGAGCTTGTTTAAATCAGCCTCTCCCGCTCTCGGAGCTCTGTTTAAATCAGCCTCTCCCGCTCTCGGCTCTGTTTAAATCAGCCTCTCCCGCTCTCGGCGCTCTGTTTAAATCAGCCTCTCCCGCTCTCGGAGCTCTGTTTAAATCAGCCTCTCCCGCTCTCGGAGCTCTGTTTAAATCAGCCTCTCCCGCTCTCGGCTCTGTTTAAATCAGCCTCTCCGCTCTCGGCTCTCTGTTTAAATCAGCCTCTCCCGCTCTCGGCTCTGTTTAAATCAGCCTCTCCCGCTCTCGGCTCTGTTTAAATCAGCCTCTCCCGCTCTCGGCTCTGTTTAAATCAGCCTCTCCCGCTCTCGGCTCTGTTTAAATCAGCCTCTCCCGCTCTCGGCTCTGTTTAAATCAGCCTCTCCCGCTCTCGGAGCTCTGTTTAAATCAGCCTCTCCCGCTCTCGGCTCTGTTTAAATCAGCCTCTCCCGCTCTCGGCTCTGTTTAAATCAGCCTCTCCCGCTCTCGGAGCTCTGTTTAAATCAGCCTCTCCCGCTCTCGGCTCTGTTTAAATCAGCCTCTCCCGCTCTCGGCTCTGTTTAAATCAGCCTCTCCCGCTCTCGGCTCTGTTTAAATCAGCCTCTCCCGCTCTCGGCTCTGTTTAAATCAGCCTCTCCCGCTCTCGGCGCTCTGTTTAAATCAGCCTCTCCCGCTCTCGGCTCTGTTTAAATCAGCCTCTCCCGCTCTCGGCTCTGTTTAAATCAGCCTCTCCCGCTCTCGGCTCTGTTTAAATCAGCCTCTCCCGCTCTCGGCGCTCTGTTTAAATCAGCCTCTCCCGCTCTCGGCGCTCTGTTTAAATCAGCCTCTCCCGCTCTCGGCTCTGTTTAAATCAGCCTCTCCCGCTCTCGGCTCTGTTTAAATCAGCCTCTCCCGCTCTCGGCTCTGTTTAAATCAGCCTCTCCCGCTCTCGGCTCTGTTTAAATCAGCCTCTCCCGCTCTCGGAGCTCTGTTTAAATCAGCCTCTCCCGCTCTCGGCTCTGTTTAAATCAGCCTCTCCCGCTCTCGGCTCTGTTTAAATCAGCCTCTCCCGCTCTCGGCTCTGTTTAAATCAGCCTCTCCCGCTCTCGGCTCTGTTTAAATCAGCCTCTCCCGCTCTCGGAGCTCTGTTTAAATCAGCCTCTCCCGCTCTCGGAGCTCTGTTTAAATCAGCCTCTCCCGCTCTCGGCTCTGTTTAAATCAGCCTCTCCCGCTCTCGGCTCTGTTTAAATCAGCCTCTCCCGCTCTCGGAGCTCTGTTTAAATCAGCCTCTCCCGCTCTCGGAGCTCTGTTTAAATCAGCCTCTCCCGCTCTCGGAGCTCTGTTTAAATCAGCCTCTCCCGCTCTCGGAGCTCTGTTTAAATCAGCCTCTCCCGCTCTCGGCGCTCTGTTTAAATCAGCCTCTCCCGCTCTCGGAGCTCTGTTTAAATCAGCCTCTCCCGCTCTCGGCTCTGTTTAAATCAGCCTCTCCCGCTCTCGGAGCTCTGTTTAAATCAGCCTCTCCCGCTCTCGGCTCTGTTTAAATCAGCCTCTCCCGCTCTCGGCTCTGTTTAAATCAGCCTCTCCCGCTCTCGGCTCTGTTTAAATCAGCCTCTCCCGCTCTCGGCTCTGTTTAAATCAGCCTCTCCCGCTCTCGGCTCTGTTTAAATCAGCCTCTCCCGCTCTCGGCGCTCTGTTTAAATCAGCCTCTCCCGCTCTCGGCTCTGTTTAAATCAGCCTCTCCCGCTCTCGGCTCTGTTTAAATCAGCCTCTCCCGCTCTCGGAGCTCTGTTTAAATCAGCCTCTCCCGCTCTCGGCGCTCTGTTTAAATCAGCCTCTCCCGCTCTCGGCTCTGTTTAAATCAGCCTCTCCCGCTCTCGGCTCTGTTTAAATCAGCCTCTCCCGCTCTCGGCTCTGTTTAAATCAGCCTCTCCCGCTCTCGGCTCTGTTTAAATCAGCCTCTCCCGCTCTCGGCTCTGTTTAAATCAGCCTCTCCCGCTCTCGGAGCTCTGTTTAAATCAGCCTCTCCCGCTCTCGGCGCTCTGTTTAAATCAGCCTCTCCCGCTCTCGGCTCTGTTTAAATCAGCCTCTCCCGCTCTCGGCTCTGTTTAAATCAGCCTCTCCCGCTCTCGGGCTCTGTTTAAATCAGCCTCTCCCGCTCTCGGCTCTGTTTAAATCAGCCTCTCCCGCTCTCGGAGCTCTGTTTAAATCAGCCTCTCCCGCTCTCGGCTCTGTTTAAATCAGCCTCTCCCGCTCTCGGCTCTGTTTAAATCAGCCTCTCCCGCTCTCGGGCTCTGTTTAAATCAGCCTCTCCCGCTCTCGGCTCTGTTTAAATCAGCCTCTCCGCTCTCGGCTCTGTTTAAATCAGCCTCTCCCGCTCTCGGCTCTGTTTAAATCAGCCTCTCCCGCTCTCGGCTCTGTTTAAATCAGCCTCTCCCGCTCTCGGCTCTGTTTAAATCAGCCTCTCCCGCTCTCGGCTCTGTTTAAATCAGCCTCTCCCGCTCTCGGCTCTGTTTAAATCAGCCTCTCCCGCTCTCGGCGCTCTGTTTAAATCAGCCTCTCCCGCTCTCGGCGCTCTGTTTAAATCAGCCTCTCCCGCTCTCGGCGCTCTGTTTAAATCAGCCTCTCCCGCTCTCGGCTCTGTTTAAATCAGCCTCTCCCGCTCTCGGCTCTGTTTAAATCAGCCTCTCCCGCTCTCGGCTCTGTTTAAATCAGCCTCTCCCGCTCTCGGCTCTGTTTAAATCAGCCTCTCCCGCTCTCGGCTCTGTTTAAATCAGCCTCTCCCGCTCTCGGCTCTGTTTAAATCAGCCTCTCCCGCTCTCGCGCTCTGTTTAAATCAGCCTCTCCCGCTCTCGGCGCTCTGTTTAAATCAGCCTCTCCCGCTCTCGGCTCTGTTTAAATCAGCCTCTCCCGCTCTCGGCTCTGTTTAAATCAGCCTCTCCCCTCTCGGCTCTGTTTAAATCAGCCTCTCCCGCTCTCGGCTCTGTTTAAATCAGCCTCTCCCGCTCTCGGCTCTGTTTAAATCAGCCTCTCCCGCTCTCGGCGCTCTGTTTAAATCAGCCTCTCCCGCTCTCGAGCTCTGTTTAAATCAGCCTCTCCCGCTCTCGGAGCTCTGTTTAAATCAGCCTCTCCCGCTCTCGGCTCTGTTTAAATCAGCCTCTCCCGCTCTCGGCTCTGTTTAAATCAGCCTCTCCCGCTCTCGGAGCTCTGTTTAAATCAGCCTCTCCCGCTCTCGGAGCTCTGTTTAAATCAGCCTCTCCCGCTCTCGGCGCTCTGTTTAAATCAGCCTCTCCCGCTCTCTCGGCTCTGTTTAAATCAGCCTCTCCCGCTCTCGGGCTCTGTTTAAATCAGCCTCTCTCCCCACTCTCGGAGCTCTGTTTAAATCAGCCTCTCCCGCTCTCGGCTCTGTTTAAATCAGCCTCTCCCGCTCTCGGCTCTGTTTAAATCAGCCTCTCCCTCCCGCTCTCGGCGCTCTGTTTAAATCAGCCTCTCCCCCGCTCTCGGAGCTCTGTTTAAATCAGCCTCTCCCGCTCTCGGCTCTGTTTAAATCAGCCTCTCCCGCTCTCGGAGCTCTGTTTAAATCAGCCTCTCCCGCTCTCGGCTCTGTTTAAATCAGCCTCTCCCCGCTCTCGGCTCTGTTTAAATCAGCCTCTCCCCTCTCTCGGCGCTCTGTTTAAATCAGCCTCTCCCGCTCTCGGCTCTGTTTAAATCAGCCTCTCCCGCTCTCGGCTCTGTTTAAATCAGCCTCTCCCGCTCTCGGCTCGCTCTGTTTAAATCAGCCTCTCCCGCTCTCGGAGCTCTGTTTAAATCAGCCTCTCCCGCTCTCGGCTCTGTTTAAATCAGCCTCTCCCGCTCTCGGAGCTCTGTTTAAATCAGCCTCTCCCCGCTCTCGCTCTGTTTAAATCAGCCTCTCCCGCTCTCGGCTCTGTTTAAATCAGCCTCTCCCGCTCTCGGCTCTGTTTAAATCAGCCTCTCCCGCTCTCGGCTCTGTTTAAATCAGCTCTCCCGCTCTCGGAGCTCTGTTTAAATCAGCTCTCTCCCCCGCTCTCGGCTCTGTTTAAATCAGCCTCTCCCGCTCTCGGCTCTGTTTAAATCAGCCTCTCCCGCTCTCGGAGCTCTGTTTAAATCAGCCTCTCCCGCTCTCGGCTCTGTTTAAATCAGCCTCTCCCGCTCTCGGCTCTGTTTAAATCAGCCTCTCCCGCTCTCGGCTCTGTTTAAATCAGCCTCTCCCGCTCTCGGCTCTGTTTAAATCAGCCTCTCCCGCTCTCTCGGCTCTGTTTAAATCAGCCTCTCCCGCTCTCGGCTCTGTTTAAATCAGCCTCTCCCCCGCTCTCGGCTCTGTTTAAATCAGCCTCTCCCGCTCTCGGCTCTGTTTAAATCAGCCTCTCTCCGCCCACTCTCGGCTCTGTTTAAATCAGCCTCTCTCTCCCTCTCGGAGCTCTGTTTAAATCAGCCTCTCCCGCTCTCGGAGCTCTGTTTAAATCAGCCTCTCCCGCTCTCGGCTCTGTTTAAATCAGCCTCTCCCGCTCTCGGAGCTCTGTTTAAATCAGCCTCTCCCGCTCTCGGCGCTCTGTTTAAATCAGCCTCTCCCGCTCTCGGCTCTGTTTAAATCAGCCTCTCCCTCTCTCTCTCGCTCTGTTTAAATCAGCCTCTCCCGCTCTCGGAGCTCTGTTTAAATCAGCCTCTCCCGCTCTCGGCTCTGTTTAAATCAGCCTCTCCCGCTCTCGGCTCTGTTTAAATCAGCCTCTCCCGCTCTCGGCTCTGTTTAAATCAGCCTCTCCCGCTCTCGGAGCTCTGTTTAAATCAGCCTCTCCCGCTCTCGGCTCTGTTTAAATCAGCCTCTCCCGCTCTCGGCTCTGTTTAAATCAGCCTCTCCCGCTCTCGGCTCTGTTTAAATCAGCCTCTCCCGCTCTCGGAGCTCTGTTTAAATCAGCTCTCTCTCCGCTCTCTCGGCGCTCTGTTTAAATCAGCCTCTCCCGCTCTCGGCTCTGTTTAAATCAGCCTCTCCCGCTCTCGGCTCTGTTTAAATCAGCCTCTCCCGCTCTCGGCTCTGTTTAAATCAGCCTCTCCCGCTCTCGGCTCTGTTTAAATCAGCCTCTCCCCGCTCTCGGCTCTGTTTAAATCAGCCTCTCCCGCTCTCGGAGCTCTGTTTAAATCAGCCTCTCCCGCTCTCGGCTCTGTTTAAATCAGCCTCTCCCCGCTCTCGGCTCTGTTTAAATCAGCCTCTCCCGCTCTCGGCTCTGTTTAAATCAGCCTCTCCCCCGCTCTCGGCTCTGTTTAAATCAGCCTCTCCCGCTCTCGGAGCTCTGTTTAAATCAGCCTCTCCCGCTCTCGGCTCTGTTTAAATCAGCCTCTCCCGCTCTCGGCTCTGTTTAAATCAGCCTCTCCCGCTCTCGGAGCTCTGTTTAAATCAGCCTCTCCCGCTCTCGGCGCTCTGTTTAAATCAGCCTCTCCCGCTCTCGGCTCTGTTTAAATCAGCTCTCTCCCGCTCTCGGCTCTGTTTAAATCAGCCTCTCCCGCTCTCGGCTCTGTTTAAATCAGCCTCTCCCGCTCTCGGCTCTGTTTAAATCAGCCTCTCCCGCTCTCGGAGCTCTGTTTAAATCAGCCTCTCCCGCTCTCGGCGCTCTGTTTAAATCAGCCTCTCCCGCTCTCGGAGCTCTGTTTAAATCAGCCTCTCCCGCTCTCGGAGCTCTGTTTAAATCAGCCTCTCCCGCTCTCGGTCGCCTCTGTTTAAATCAGCCTCTCCCGCTCTCGGCGCTCTGTTTAAATCAGCCTCTCCCGCTCTCGGCGCTCTGTTTAAATCAGCCTCTCCCGCTCTCGGCTCTGTTTAAATCAGCCTCTCCCTCTCTCGGCTCTGTTTAAATCAGCCTCTCCCGCTCTCGGCTCTGTTTAAATCAGCCTCTCCCGCTCTCGGCTCTGTTTAAATCAGCCTCTCCCGCTCTCGGAGCTCTGTTTAAATCAGCCTCTCCCGCTCTCGGCTCTGTTTAAATCAGCCTCTCCCGCTCTCGGCTCTGTTTAAATCAGCCTCTCCCGCTCTCGGCTCTGTTTAAATCAGCCTCTCCCCCTCTCGGAGCTCTGTTTAAATCAGCCTCTCCCGCTCTCGGCTCTGTTTAAATCAGCCTCTCCCCGCTCTCGGCGCTCTGTTTAAATCAGCCTCTCCCGCTCTCGGCGCTCTGTTTAAATCAGCCTCTCCCGCTCTCGGCTCTGTTTAAATCAGCCTCTCCCGCTCTCGGCTCTGTTTAAATCAGCCTCTCCCGCTCTCGGCTCTGTTTAAATCAGCCTCTCCCGCTCTCGGCTCTGTTTAAATCAGCCTCTCCCGCTCTCGGCTCTGTTTAAATCAGCCTCTCCCGCTCTCGGCGCTCTGTTTAAATCAGCCTCTCCCGCTCTCGGCGCTCTGTTTAAATCAGCCTCTCCCGCTCTCGGCTCTGTTTAAATCAGCCTCTCCCGCTCTCGGCTCTGTTTAAATCAGCCTCTCCCGCTCTCGGCTCTGTTTAAATCAGCCTCTCCCGCTCTCGGCTCTGTTTAAATCAGCCTCTCCCGCTCTCGGCTCTGTTTAAATCAGCCTCTCCCGCTCTCGGAGCTCTGTTTAAATCAGCCTCTCCCGCTCTCGGAGCTCTGTTTAAATCAGCCTCTCCCGCTCTCGGCTCTGTTTAAATCAGCCTCTCCCGCTCTCGGCTCTGTTTAAATCAGCCTCTCCCGCTCTCGGAGCTCTGTTTAAATCAGCCTCTCCCGCTCTCGGAGCTCTGTTTAAATCAGCCTCTCCCGCTCTCGGCTCTGTTTAAATCAGCCTCTCCCGCTCTCGGCTCTGTTTAAATCAGCCTCTCCCCCGCTCTCGGCTCTGTTTAAATCAGCCTCTCCCGCTCTCGGAGCTCTGTTTAAATCAGCCTCTCCCCGCTCTCGGAGCTCTGTTTAAATCAGCCTCTCCCGCTCTCGGCTCTGTTTAAATCAGCCTCTCCCGCTCTCGGCTCTGTTTAAATCAGCCTCTCCCGCTCTCGGCTCTGTTTAAATCAGCCTCTCCCGCTCTCGGAGCTCTGTTTAAATCAGCCTCTCCCGCTCTCGGCTCTGTTTAAATCAGCCTCTCCCGCTCTCGGCTCTGTTTAAATCAGCCTCTCCCGCTCTCGGCTCTGTTTAAATCAGCCTCTCCCGCTCTCGGAGCTCTGTTTAAATCAGCCTCTCCCGCTCTCGGCTCTGTTTAAATCAGCCTCTCCCGCTCTCGGCTCTGTTTAAATCAGCCTCTCCCGCTCTCGGCTCTGTTTAAATCAGCCTCTCCCGCTCTCGGCTCTGTTTAAATCAGCCTCTCCCGCTCTCGGCTCTGTTTAAATCAGCCTCTCCCGCTCTCGGCTCTGTTTAAATCAGCCTCTCCCGCTCTCGGCGCTCTGTTTAAATCAGCCTCTCCTCTCCGCTCTCGGCGCTCTGTTTAAATCAGCCTCTCCCCCTCTCGCTCTGTTTAAATCAGCCTCTCCCGCTCTCTCGGCTCTGTTTAAATCAGCCTCTCCCGCTCTCGGAGCTCTGTTTAAATCAGCCTCTCCCGCTCTCGGCTCTGTTTAAATCAGCCTCTCCCGCTCTCGGCTCTGTTTAAATCAGCCTCTCCCGCTCTCGGCTCTGTTTAAATCAGCCTCTCCCGCTCTCGGAGCTCTGTTTAAATCAGCCTCTCCCGCTCTCGGAGCTCTGTTTAAATCAGCCTCTCCCGCTCTCGGCTCTGTTTAAATCAGCCTCTCCCGCTCTCGCGCTCTGTTTAAATCAGCCTCTCCCGCTCTCGGCTCTGTTTAAATCAGCCTCTCCCGCTCTCGGCTCTGTTTAAATCAGCCTCTCCCGCTCTCGGCTCTCTGTTTAAATCAGCCTCTCCCGCTCTCGGCTCTGTTTAAATCAGCCTCTCCCGCTCTCGGCTCTGTTTAAATCAGCCTCTCCCGCTCTCGGCTCTGTTTAAATCAGCCTCTCCCGCTCTCGGCGCTCTGTTTAAATCAGCCTCTCCCGCTCTCGGCTCTGTTTAAATCAGCCTCTCCCGCTCTCGGCTCTGTTTAAATCAGCCTCTCCCGCTCTCGGCTCTGTTTAAATCAGCCTCTCCCGCTCTCGGCTCTGTTTAAATCAGCCTCTCCCGCTCTCGGCTCTGTTTAAATCAGCCTCTCCCGCTCTCGGCTCTGTTTAAATCAGCCTCTCCCGCTCTCGGCTCTGTTTAAATCAGCCTCTCCCGCTCTCTCGCTCTGTTTAAATCAGCCTCTCCCGCTCTCGGCTCTGTTTAAATCAGCCTCTCCCGCTCTCGGAGCTCTGTTTAAATCAGCCTCTCCCGCTCTCGGCTCTGTTTAAATCAGCCTCTCCCGCTCTCGGCTCTGTTTAAATCAGCCTCTCCGCTCTCGGCTCTGTTTAAATCAGCCTCTCCCTCCCGCTCTCGGCTCTGTTTAAATCAGCCTCTCCCTCTCGGGCTCTGTTTAAATCAGCCTCTCCCCCGCTCTCGCTCTGTTTAAATCAGCCTCTCCCGCTCTCGGCTCTGTTTAAATCAGCCTCTCCCGCTCTCGGCTCTGTTTAAATCAGCCTCTCCCGCTCTCGGAGCTCTGTTTAAATCAGCCTCTCCCGCTCTCGGAGCTCTGTTTAAATCAGCCTCTCCCCTCTCGGAGCTCTGTTTAAATCAGCCTCTCCCGCTCTCGCTCTGTTTAAATCAGCCTCTCCCGCTCTCGGCGCTCTGTTTAAATCAGCCTCTCCCGCTCTCGGCTCTGTTTAAATCAGCCTCTCCCGCTCTCGGCTCTGTTTAAATCAGCCTCTCCCGCTCTCGGCTCTGTTTAAATCAGCCTCTCCCCTCCCGCTCTCGGCTCTGTTTAAATCAGCCTCTCCCCGCTCTCGGCTCTGTTTAAATCAGCCTCTCCCGCTCTCGGCTCTGTTTAAATCAGCCTCTCCCGCTCTCGGCTCTGTTTAAATCAGCCTCTCCCCGCTCTCGGCTCTGTTTAAATCAGCCTCTCCCGCTCTCGGCGCTCTGTTTAAATCAGCCTCCCGCTCTCGGCGCTCTGTTTAAATCAGCCTCTCCCGCTCTCGGCGCTCTGTTTAAATCAGCCTCTCCCGCTCTCGGCTCTGTTTAAATCAGCCTCTCCCGCTCTCGGCTCTGTTTAAATCAGCCTCTCCCGCTCTCGGCTCTGTTTAAATCAGCCTCTCCCCCGCTCTCGCTCTGTTTAAATCAGCCTCTCCCGCTCTCGGCTCTGTTTAAATCAGCCTCTCCCGCTCTCGGCTCTGTTTAAATCAGCCTCTCTCCCGCTCTCGGCGCTCTGTTTAAATCAGCCTCTCCCGCTCTCGGCGCTCTGTTTAAATCAGCCTCTCCCGCTCTCTCGCTCTGTTTAAATCAGCCTCTCCCGCTCTCGGCTCTGTTTAAATCAGCCTCTCCCGCTCTCGGCTCTGTTTAAATCAGCCTCTCCCGCTCCCGCTCTCGGTTTAAATCAGCCTCTCTCCCCTCTCGGCTCTCTGTTTAAATCAGCCTCTCCCGCTCTCGGCGCTCTGTTTTAATCAGCCTCTCCCGCTCTCGGAGCTCTGTTTAAATCAGCCTCTCCCGCTCTCGGAGCTCTGTTTAAATCAGCCTCTCCCGCTCTCGGCTCTGTTTAAATCAGCCTCTCCCGCTCTCGGCTCTGTTTAAATCAGCCTCTCCCGCTCTCGGCTCTGTTTAAATCAGCCTCTCCCGCTCTCGGAGCTCTGTTTAAATCAGCCTCTCCCGCTCTCGGCTCTGTTTAAATCAGCCTCTCCCGCTCTCGGCGCTCTGTTTAAATCAGCCTCTCCCGCTCTCGGCTCTGTTTAAATCAGCCTCTCCCGCTCTCGGCTCTGTTTAAATCAGCCTCTCCCGCTCTCGGAGCTCTGTTTAAATCAGCCTCTCCCGCTCTCGGCTCTGTTTAAATCAGCCTCTCCCGCTCTCGGCTCTCTGTTTAAATCAGCCTCTCCCGCTCTCGGCGCTCTGTTTAAATCAGCCTCTCCCGCTCTCGGCTCTGTTTAAATCAGCCTCTCCCGCTCTCGGCTCTGTTTAAATCAGCCTCTCCCGCTCTCGGCTCTGTTTAAATCAGCCTCTCCCGCTCTCGGAGCTCTGTTTAAATCAGCCTCTCTCCCGCTCTCGGCTCTGTTTAAATCAGCCTCTCCCGCTCTCGGCTCTGTTTAAATCAGCCTCTCCCGCTCTCGGCTCTGTTTAAATCAGCCTCTCCCGCTCTCGGCTCTGTTTAAATCAGCCTCTCCCGCTCTCGGCTCTGTTTAAATCAGCCTCTCCCGCTCTCGGCTCTGTTTAAATCAGCCTCTCCCGCTCTCGGCTCTGTTTAAATCAGCCTCTCCCGCTCTCGGCTCTGTTTAAATCAGCCTCTCCCGCTCTCGGCTCTGTTTAAATCAGCCTCTCCCGCTCTCGGCTCTGTTTAAATCAGCCTCTCCCCGCTCTCGGCTCTGTTTAAATCAGCCTCTCCCGCTCTCGGCTCTGTTTAAATCAGCCTCTCCCCGCTCTCGGAGCTCTGTTTAAATCAGCCTCTCCCGCTCTCGGCTCTGTTTAAATCAGCCTCTCCCGCTCTCGGCTCTGTTTAAATCAGCCTCTCCCGCTCTCGGCTCTGTTTAAATCAGCCTCTCCCGCTCTCGGAGCTCTGTTTAAATCAGCCTCTCCCGCTCTCGGCTCTGTTTAAATCAGCCTCTCCCGCTCTCGGCGCTCTGTTTAAATCAGCCTCTCCCGCTCTCGGCTCTGTTTAAATCAGCCTCTCCCGCTCTCGGCTCTGTTTAAATCAGCCTCTCCCCCGCTCTCGCTCTGTTTAAATCAGCCTCTCCCGCTCTCGGCTCTGTTTAAATCAGCCTCTCCCGCTCTCGGGCTCTGTTTAAATCAGCCTCTCCCGCTCTCGGCTCTGTTTAAATCAGCCTCTCCCGCTCTCGGCTCTGTTTAAATCAGCCTCTCCCGCTCTCGGCTCTGTTTAAATCAGCCTCTCCCGCTCTCGGCTCTGTTTAAATCAGCCTCTCCCGCTCTCGGCTCTGTTTAAATCAGCCTCTCCCGCTCTCGGCTCTGTTTAAATCAGCCTCTCCCGCTCTCGGCTCTGTTTAAATCAGCCTCTCCCGCTCTCGGCTCTGTTTAAATCAGCCTCTCCCGCTCTCGGCTCTGTTTAAATCAGCCTCTCCCGCTCTCGGGCTCTGTTTAAATCAGCCTCTCCCGCTCTCGGCGCTCTGTTTAAATCAGCCTCTCCCGCTCTCGGCGCTCTGTTTAAATCAGCCTCTCCCGCTCTCGGCTCTGTTTAAATCAGCCTCTCCCGCTCTCGGAGCTCTGTTTAAATCAGCCTCTCCCGCTCTCGGCTCTGTTTAAATCAGCCTCTCCCGCTCC
>JASTWF010001018.1:0-7500 GCA_030390025.1 Squalus acanthias
GAGAGAATGAGAGCGAGATAGAGTGTAAAAGAGTTGCTTGAGACGTTTTAGAACCTGAAAGTTTGATCGATAGTGTTGAGAGGCGACTGAGGCAGGTAGTTGGGGGTATGAGACACAATCTGAGTGTTCAACTGCACCCTGCATCATTCTTTCAAACGCAAGCACTAACTGGGATAATCAAACACTTCGAACCAGGTGGCTACATAGTTCAGGGGTTAGAGCACTGGTCTTGTAAACCAGGGGTCGTGAGATCAAATCTCACGGGGGCCTCTAAAAATTTAATTTCTGAGCTCATCGCGAAATAACAGCATGTTTAATTTTGAGTAACAAACAGCTCCGAGAACAGGCTCTCTCCCGATCCTTCTGTCCATTTCTCACATGCTCTGCACATTCCCTCTTTCCATTCTCACTCTGTCCTTCCCATTGGGAAGGGGAGCGAGAGATGGAAGGAGCGAGGCAGAGAGGGGAGTGAGAGGCGGATGGAGGAAGTTGTCAAAGCGAGTGAAAGAAGGAGGCAGAGAGAATGAGAGCGAGATAGAGTGTAACTGAATTGCGTTGAGACGTTTTAGAACCTGAAAGTTGATCTATATTGTTGAGAGGCGACTGAGGCAGGTATTGGGGGTATGAGACACAATCTGAGTGTTTCACTGCGCCCTGCATCATTCTTCAAACGCACAGCACTAACTGGGATAATCAAACACTTGAACCAGGTGGCTCCATAGCTCAGGGGTTAGAGCACTGGTCTTGTAAACCAGGGGTCGTGAGTTCAAATCTCACTGGGGCCTCTAAAAATTTAATTTCTGAGCTCACCGCGAATTAACAGCATGTTTAATTTTAAGTAACAAACAGCTCCGAGAACAGGCTCTCTCCTGATCCTTCTGTCCATTTCTCACACGCTCTGCACATTCCCTCTTTTCCATTCTCACTCTGTCCTTCCCATTGGGAAGGGGAGCGAGAGAGGGAAGGGGAGCGAGAGATGGAAGGAGCGAGGCAGCAGGGAAGAGGAGAAGGGGAGTGAGAGGCGGATGGAGGAAGTTGTCAAAGCGAGTGAAAGAAGGAGGCAGAGAGAATGAGAATTAGAGCGAGATCGAGTGTAACTGAGTTGCCTTGGGACATTTTAGAACGTGAAAGATGCTCTATATTGTTGAGAAGAGACTGAGGCAGGTATTGGGGGTATGAGACACAATCTGAGTGTTTAACTGCACCCTGCATCATTCTTCAAACGCACAGCACTAACTGGGATAATCAAAACACTTCGAGCCAGGTGGCTCCATAGCTCAGGGGTTAGAGCACTGGTCTTGTAAACCAGGGGTCGTGAGTTCAAGTCTCACTGGGGCCTCTAAAAATTTAATTTCTGAGCTCACCGCGAATTAACAGCTTGTTTAATTTTGAGTAACAAACAGCTCCGAGAACAGGCTCTCTCCTGATCCTTCTGTCCATTTCTCACATGCTCTGCACATTCCCTCTTTCCATTCTCACTCTGTCCTTCCCCATTGGGAAGGGGAGCGAGAGATGGAAGGAGCGAGGCAGAAGGGGAGTGAGAGTCGGATGGAGGAAGTTGTCAAAGCGAGTGAAAGAAGGAGGCAGAGAGAATGAGAGCGAGATAGAGTGTAACTGAATTGCCTTGAGACGTTTTAGAACCTGAAAGTTGATCTATATTGTTGAGAGGCGACTGAGGCAGGTATTGGGGGTATGAGACACAATCTGAGTGTTTCACTGCGCCCTTCATCATTCTTCAAACGCACAGCACTAACTGGGATAATGAAACACTTCGAGCCAGGTGGCTCCACAGCTCAGGGGTTAGAGCACTAGTCTTGTAAACCAGGGGTCGTGAGTTCAAGTCTCACTGGGGCCTCTAAAAATTTAATTTCTGAGCTCACCGCGAATTAACAGCATGTTTAATTTTAAGTAACAAACAGCTCCGAGAACAGGCTCTCTCCTGATCCTTCTGTCCATTTCTCACACGCTCTGCACATTCCCTCTTTCCATTCTCACTCTGTCCTTCCCCATTGGGAAGGGAGCGAGAGGAAGGAGCGAGAGAGGGAAGGGGAGCGAGAGATGGAAGGAGCGAGGCAGCAGGGAAGAGGAGAAGGGGAGTGAGAGGCGGATGGAGGAAGTTGTCAAAGCGAGTGAAAGAAGGAGGCAGAGAGAATGAGAATGAGAGCGAGATCGAGTGTAACTGAGTTGCCTTGGGACATTTTAGAACGTGAAAGATGCTCTATATTGTTGAGAAGAGACTGAGGCAGGTATTGGGGTATGAGACACAATCTGAGTGTTTAACTGCACCCTGCATCATTCTTCAAACGCACAGCACTAACGGGGATAATCAAACACTTCGAGCCAGGTGGCTCCATAGCTCAGGGGTTAGAGCACTGGTCTTGTAAACCAGGGGACGTGAGTTCAAATCTCACTGGGGCCTCTAAAAATTTAATTTCTGAGCTCACCGCGAATTAACAGCTTGTTAATTTTGAGTAACAAACAGCTCCGAGAACAGGCTCTCTCCTGATCCTTCTGTCCATTTCTCACATGCTCTGCACATTCCCTCTTTCCATTCTCACTCTGTCCTTCCCCATTGGGAAGGGGAGCGAGAGATGGAAGGAGCGAGGCAGAAGGGGAGTGAGAGGCGGATGGAGGAAGTTGTCAAAGCGAGTGAAAGAAGGAGGCAGAGAGAATGAGAGCGAGATAGAGTGTAACTGAGTTGCCTTGAGACGTTTTAGAACCTGAAAGTTGATCGATATTGTTGAGAGGCGACTGAGGCAGGTATTGGGGGTATGAGACACAATCTGAGTGTTCAACTGCACCCTGCATCATTCTTCAAACGCACAGCACTAACTGGGATAATCAAACACTTCGAACCAGGTGGCTCCATAGTTCAGGGGTTAGAGCACTGGTCTTGTAAACCAGGGGTCGTGAGATCAAATCTCACGGGGGCCTCTAAAAATTTAATTTCTGAGCTCATCGCGAAATAACAGCATGTTTAATTTTGAGTAACAAACAGCTCCGAGAACAGGCTCTCTCCCGATCCTTCTGTCCATTTCTCACATGCTCTGCACATTCCCTCTTTCCATTCTCACTCTGTCCTTCCCCATTGGGAAGGGGAGCGAGAGATGGAAGGAGCGAGGCAGAAGGGGAGTGAGAGGCGGATGGAGGAAGTTGTCAAAGCGAGTGAAAGAAGGAGGCAGAGAGAATGAGAGCGAGATAGAGTGTAACTGAGTTGCCTTGAGACGTTTTAGAACCTGAAAGTTGATCGATATTGTTGAGAGGCGACTGAGGCAGGTATTGGGGGTATGAGACACAATCTGAGTGTTCAACTGCACCCTGCATCATTCTTCAAACGCACAGCACTAACTGGGATAATCAAACACTTCGAACCAGGTGGCTCCATAGCTCAGGGGTTAGAGCACTGGTCTTGTAAACCAGGGGTCGTGAGATCAAATCTCACTGGGGCCTCTAAAAATTTAATTTCTGAGCTCACCGCGAAATAACAGCATGTTTAATTTTGAGTCACAAACAGCTCCGAGAACAGGCTCTCTCCTGATCCTTCTGTCCATTTCTCACATGCTCTGCACATTCCCTCTTTCCATTCTCACTCTGTCCTTCCCCATTGGGAAGGGGAGCGAGAGAGGGAAGGGCAGCGAGAGATGGAAGGAGCGAGGCAGCAGGGAAGAGGAGAAGGGGAGTGAGAGGCGAATGGAGGAAGTTGTCAAAGCGAGTGAAAGAAGGAGGCAGAGAGAATGAGAATGAGAGCGAGATCGAGTGGAACTGAGTTGCCTTGGGACATTTTAGAACGTGAAAGATGCTCGATATTGTTGAGAAGAGACTGAGGCAGGTATTGGGGGTATGAGACACAATCTGAGTGTTTAACTGCACCCTGCATCATTCTTCAAACGCACAGCACTAACGGGGATAATCAAACACTTCGAGCCAGGTGGCTCCATAGCTCAGGGGTTAGAGCACTGGTCTTGTAAACCAGGGGTCGTGAGTTCAAATCTCACTGGGGCCTCTAAAAATTTAATTTCTGAGCTCACCGCGAATTAACAGCTTGTTTAATTTTGAGTAACAAACAGCTCCGAGAACAGGCTCTCTCCTGATCCTTCTGTCCATTTCTCACATGCTCTGCACATTCCCTCTTTCCATTCTCACTCTGTCCTTCCCCATTGGGAAGGGGAGCGAGAGATGGAAGGAGCGAGGCAGAAGGGGAGTGAGAGGCGGATGGAGGAAGTTGTCAAAGCGAGTGAAAGAAGGAGGCGCAGAGAGAATGAGAGCGAGATAGAGTGTAACTAAGTTGCCTTGAGACGTTTTAGAACCTGAAAGTTGATCTATATTGTTGAGAGGCGACTGAGGCAGGTATTGGGGGTATGAGACACAATCTGAGTGTTTCACTGCGCCCTGCATCATTCTTCAAACGCACAGCACTAACTGGGATAATCAAACACTTCAAGCTAGGTGGCTCCATAGCTCAGGAGTTAGAGCACTGGTCTTGTAAACCAGGGGTCGTGAGTTCAAATCTCACTGGGGCCTCTAAAAATTTAATTTCTGAGCTCACCGCGAATTAACAGCTTGTTTAATTTTAAGCAACAAACAGCTCCGAGAACAGGCTCTCTCCTGATCCTTCTGTCCATTTCTCACATGCTCTGCACATTCCCTCTTTCCATTCTCACTCTGTCCTTCCCCATTGGGAAGGGGAGCGAGAGATGGAAGGAGCGAGGCAGCAGGGAAGAGGAGAAGGGGAGTGAGAGGCGGATGGAGGAAGTTGTCAAAGCGAGTGAAAGAAGGAGGCAGAGAGAATGAGAGCGAGATAGAGTGTAACTGAGTTGCCTTGAGACGTTTTAGAACCTGAAAGTTGATCGATATTGTTGAGAGGCGACTGAGGCAGGTATTGGGGGTATGAGACACAATCTGAGTGTTTCACTGCACCCTGCATCATTCTTCAAACGCACAGCACTAACTGGGATAATCAAACACTTCGAACCAGGTGGCTCCATAGTTCAGGGGTTAGAGCACTGGTCTTGTAAACCAGGGGTCGTGAGATCAAATCTCACGGGGGCCTCTAAAAATTTAATTTCTGAGCTCACCGCGAATTAACAGCATGTTTAATTTTGAGTCACAAACAGCTCCGAGAACAGGCTCTCTCCTGATCCTTCTGTCCATTTCTCACATGCTCTGCACATTCCCTCTTTCCATTCTCACTCTGTCCTTCCCCATTGGGAAGGGGAGCGAGAGAGGGAAGGGCAGCGAGAGATGGAAGGAGCGAGGCAGCAGGGAAGAGGAGAAGGGGAGTGAGAGGCGAATGGAGGAAGTTGTCAAAGCGAGTGAAAGAAGGAGGCAGAGAGAATGAGAATGAGAGCGAGATCGAGTGTAACTGAGTTGCCTTGGGACATTTTAGAACGTGAAAGATGCTCGATATTGTTGAGAAGAGACTGAGTCAGGTATTGGGGGTATGAGACACAATCTGAGTGTTTAACTGCACCCTGCATCATTCTTCAAACGCACAGCACTAACTGGGATAATCAAACACCTCAAGCTAGGTGGCTCCATAGCTCAGGAGTTAGAGCACTGGTCTTGTAAACCAGGGGTCGTGAGTTCAAATCTCACTGGGGCCTCTAAAAATTTAATTTCTGAGCTCACCGCGAATTAACAGCTTGTTTAATTTTAAGCAACAAACAGCTCCGAGAACAGGCTCTCTCCTGATCCTTCTGTCCATTTCTCACACGCTCTGCACATTCCCTCTTTCCATTCTCACTCTGTCCTTCCCCATTGGGAAGGGGAGCGAGAGAGGGAAGGGGAGCGAGAGAGGGAAGGGGAGCGAGAGATGGAAGGAGCGAGGCAGCAGGGAAGAGGAGAAGGGGAGTGAGAGGCGGATGGAGGAAGTTGTCAAAGCGAGTGAAAGAAGGAGGCAGAGAGAATGAGAATGAGAGCGAGATCGAGTGTAACTGAGTTGCCTTGGGACATTTTAGAACGTGAAAGATGCTCTATATTGTTGAGAAGAGACTGAGGCAGGTATTGGGGGTATGAGACACAATCTGAGTGTTTAACTGCACCCTGCATCATTCTTCAAACGCACAGCACTAACGGGGATAATCAAACACTTCGAGCCAGGTGGCTCCATAGCTCAGGGGTTAGAGCACTGGTCTTGTAAACCAGGGGACGTGAGTTCAAATCTCACTGGGGCCTCTAAAAATTTAATTTCTGAGCTCACCGCGAATTAACATCTTGTGTAATTTTGAGTAACAAACAGCTCCGAGAACAGGCTCTCTCCTGATCCTTCTGTCCATTTCTCACATGCTCTGCACATTCCCTCTTTCCATTCTCACTCTGTCCTTCCCCATTGGGAAGGGGAGCGAGAGATGGAAGGAGCGAGGCAGAAGGGGAGTGAGAGGCGGATGGAGGAAGTTGTCAAAGCGAGTGAAAGAAGGAGGCAGAGAGAATGAGAGCGAGATAGAGTGTAACTGAGTTGCCTTGAGACGTTTTAGAACCTGAAAGTTGATCGATATTGTTGAGAGGCGACTGAGGCAGGTATTGGGGGTATGAGACACAATCTGAGTGTTCAACTGCACCCTGCATCATTCTTCAAACGCACAGCACTAACTGGGATAATCAAACACTTCGAACCAGGTGGCTCCATAGCTCAGGGGTTAGAGCACTGGTCTTGTAAACCAGGGGTCGTGAGTTCAAATCTCACTGGGGCCTCTAAAAATTTAATTTCTGAGCTCACCGCGAATTAACAGCATGTTTAATTTTGAGTAACAAACAGCTCCGAGAACAGGCTCTCTCCTGATCCTTCTGTCCATTTCTCACATGCTCTGCACATTCCCTCTTTCCATTCTCACTCTGTCCTTCCCCATTGGGAAGGGGAGCGAGAGATGGAAGGAGCGAGGCAGCAGGGAGAGGAGAAGGGAGTGAGAGGCGGATGGAGGAAGTTGTCAAAGCGAGTGAAAGAAGGAGGCAGAGAGAATGAGAGCGAGATAGAGTGTAACTGAGTTGCCTTGAGACGTTTTAGAACCTGAAAGTTGATCGATATTGTTGAGAGGCGACTGAGGCAGGTATTGGGGGTATGAGACACAATCTGAGTGTTCAACTGCACCCTGCATCATTCTTCAAACGCACAGCACTAACTGGGATAATCAAACACTTCGAACCAGGTGGCTCCATAGTTCAGGGGTTAGAGCACTGGTCTTGTAAACCAGGGGTCGTGAGATCAAATCTCACGGGGGCCTCTAAAAATTTAATTTCTGAGCTCACCGCGAAATAACAGCATGTTTAATTTTGAGTCACAAACAGCTCCGAGAACAGGCTCTCTCCTGATCCTTCTGTCCATTTCTCACATGCTCTGCACATTCCCTCTTTCCATTCTCACTCTGTCCTTCCCCATTGGGAAGGGGAGCGAGAGAGGGAAGGGGAGCGAGAGATGGAAGGAGCGAGGCAGCAGGGAAGAGGAGAAGGGGAGTGAGAGGCGAATGGAGGAAGTTGTCAAAGCGAGTGAAAGAAGGAGGCAGAGAG
>JASTWF010001018.1:70000-135716 GCA_030390025.1 Squalus acanthias
GGGTCGTGAGTTCAAATCTCACTGGGGTCTCAAAAAATTTAATTTCTGAGCTCACCGCGAATTAACAGCATGTTTAATTTTAAGAGGAGAAGGGGAGTGAGAGACGGATGGAGGAAGTGGTAAAAGCGGGAGAAAGAAGGAGGCAGCGAGATAGAATGTAACTGAGTTGCCTTGAGACGTTTTAGAACCTGAAAGTTGCTCTTTTTTGTTGAGAAGCGACTGAGGCAGGTATTGGGGGAGCGAGAGATGGAAGAAGCGAGGCAGGAGAGGAGAGGAGAAGGGGAGTGAGAGGCGGATGGAGGAAGTGGTAAAAGCGGGAGAAAGAAGGAGGCAGCGAGACAGAATGTAACTGAGTTGCCTTGAGACGTTTTAGAACCTGAAAGTTGCTCTATATTGTTGAGAAGAGACTGAGGCAGGTATTGGGGGTATGAGACACAATCTAAGTGTTTAACTGCACCCTGCCTCATTCTTCAAACGCACAGCACTAACTGGGATAATCAAACACTTCAAGCCAGGTGGCTCCATAGCTCAGGGGTTAGAGCACTGGTCTTGTAAACCAGGGGTCGTGAGTTCAAATCTCACTGGGGCCACTAAAAATTTAATTTCTGAGCTCACCGCGAATTAACAGCATGTTTAATTTTAAGTAACAAACAGCTCCGAGAACAGGCTCTCTCCTGATCCTTCTGTCCATTTCTCACACGCTCTGCACATTCCCTCTTTCCATTCTCACTCTGTCCTTCCCCATTGGGAAGGGGAGCGACAGAGGGAAGGGGAGCGAGAGATGGAAGGAGCGAGGCAGCAGGGAAGAGGAGAAGGGGAGTGAGAGGCGGATGGAGGAAGTTGTCAAAGCGAGTGAAAGAAGGAGGCAGAGAGAAAGAGAATGAGAGCGAGATCGAGTGTAACTGAGTTGCCTTGGGACATTTTAGAACGTGAAAGATGCTCTATATTGTTGAGAAGAGACTGAGGCCGGTATTGGGGTTATGAGACACAATCTGAGTGTTTAACTGCACCCTGCATCATTCTTCAAACGCACAGCACTAACTGGGATAATCAAACACTTCAAGCCAGGTGGCTTCATAGCTCAGGGGTTAGAGCACTGGTCTTGTAAACCAGCGGTCGTGAGTTCAAATCTCACTGGGGCCTCTAAAAATTTAATTTCTGAGCTCACCGCGAATTAACAGCATGTTTAATTTTAAGTAACAAACAGCTCCGAGAACAGGCTCTCTCCTGATCCTTCTGTCCATTTCTCACACGCTCTGCACATTCCCTCTTTCCATTCTCACTCTGTCCTTCCCCTTTGTGAAGGGGAGCGAGAGATGGAAGGAGCGAGGCAGGAGAGGAGAGGAGAAGGGGAGTGAGAGGCGGATGGAGGAAGTGGTAAAAGCGGGAGAAAGAAGGAGGCAGAGAGAATGAGAGCGAGATAGAGTGTAACTGAGTTGCCTTGAGACGTTTTAGAACCTGAAAGTTGCTCTATATTGTTGAGAAGAGACTGAGGCAGGTATTGGGGGTATGAGACACAATCTAAGTGTTTAACTGCACCCTGCCTCATTCTTCAAACGCACAGCACTAACTGGGATAATCAAACACTTCAAACCTGGTGGCTCCATAGCTCAGGGGTTAGAGCACTGGTCTTTTAAACCAGGGATCGTGAGTTCAAATCTCACTGGGGCCTTTCCAAATTTAATTTCTGAGCTCCCCGCGAATTAACAGCATGTTTAATTTTAAGTAACAAACAGCTCCGAGAACAGTCTCTCTCCTAATCCTTCTGTCCATTTCTCACACGCTCTACACATTCCCTCTTGTAAGGGGTTCTGCTCGTGCTGTGCTTCTCGGTGCTCGTGCGGGGTTAGGCCTTATTGCCTGTTCTGGTCTCCAGCCAGCCTTGTAGCACGAAAAACCTGTGAGTGGTTCGACCCACTCGCCCTTACGGTTCTGACACTGGACTTCGGTGCGAGAGCAGTAATGCAGAGAAAACTCAGTTAGACCCGGTTGAATAGTACGAAATGGAAATCTTTATTGCATATTGTTCAAAATTACGAAATACATGTCATAAGCACAGATTAATGACAGTACAAGCTTACATACATTTATAAAACTATGTTTAGGGAAACGAGGAGCGCACGACACATCGTGAAAGGGGACACACATTATAATTATCCTTAATAAAAACCACCCTCCCCTATCAATGCCTGCTCTAATCTAGATCTGTAGGATCGAGAAACATGCTCACCACTCGTGACACCTCGGAGAATTCTACAACGGTACTCGGCTGTTTTTTCTGCAGCTCCTGACTGTCCACGTGTTGACCAGGGGTCTCTGTACCCCACTTGTTTACTTGCTCTGCTCTGGCTAGCAGGCTAGAACGTCTGCTGTCATGAAGATTTGTGTTGACCTCGGACTCCTGATAAAATTCGAAGATGAGTCTTCCTGTGCCGACACCGGTTGTCGGTAGAATTCGAAGAAAAGTCTTCTTGGGCCAGTTCATGTAGTAACCTATAGAGTTCAAAAATGGTCAATATATTTTCGGGCGCGGTCGGGGTTTACTGACCGCGGCGACACGTGTAGTCATCTTCTTCTTCTTCTTGTCTTGTCTTGTTTCGTCGTGCCTTCGAGTCCCTACATCGTTTACCGACCCTCAGGATGGTGCACCCGCTTATCGGCCTTCGCAGTCCAGCTCTTCACAGATCTCTGCGGCAAGCCACGAGGTCGACTCCAGAAAGGATCAGCGGAATGAGTGCCCAGAGAATACCAGCTCGATGAACGGCAAGAGCATATGCGATGAGAGTCGTCAGGGATCAGAGAGTCAAGAGAAAGATGGACGTTTGTTCACTACAGTTATAGTACTGTAATTCCTTATCTCCCGCCCAATCTTAATGTTCATCTTTTGTAATATTTTGGCGCTCAAACGTCTTGTATGGGGTGATTCTTGTTTGTAATGGGTTTCGGTGATACTTGTAACTGGCCAAACACCCGTTAATGTGTCTCCCATTGTGGAACCGGCGAGGAGACTCCCTGGCGGGGTTTTGGGGGCCTCCGAAATATTTGTGTAAGTACCCGCAAATGGCTCTCTCATTGTAGAGCTGCGGGGAATTTGCGTATTAATGTCTTTGGATGGGCCTCTGATTGCCCAGTACAATAGTTTCTTGCCTGTGCCTGGAAAACGCTTCCAGCACTTATATTTCTTGCTTTTGTGTCAAATGCAAATCGATCGCGTCCTGCCTTATACCAATGTATGCTGAGTATTATCCAATCTTGCTGAAATGTTTATTGGAACGCCATCTTGTCTGCCTACTGAAAAGTCTAGAAACTTCTGCCACGAGGCGCGGCGGCCATTTTACAGGCTTCTTGTGTCCGTTTTGAAACATGACAGCATTTTGCTGAAAATAAAACTACTTGAACGAAACTGTATCTCTTTTTCTCATTATTTCGAATCGCGATAATTTGCGAATTTTACACTCTTTCCCTTCTCACTCTGTCCTTTCCCTTTGGGAAGGGGAGAGAGAGATGGAAGGAGCGAGGCAGAAGAGGAGGAGACAGAGAGGAGAAGGGGAGAGAGAGGCGGATGGAGGAAGTGGTAAAAGCGGGAGAAAGAAGGAGGCAGAGAGAATGAGAGCGAGATAGTGTAACTGAGTTGCCTTGGAACATTTTAGAACGTGAAAGATGCTCTATATTGTTGAGAAGCGACTATTGAAGAGACTGAGGCAGGTATTGTGGGGATGAGACACAATCTGAGTGTTTAACTGCGCCCTGCCAAAATTCTTCAAACGCACAGCACTAACTGATAATGACCACCAATGCAAGCCAGGTGGCTCCATAGCCGAGAACATAGAAACATAGAAACATAGAAACATAGAATCTAGGAGCAGGAGTAGGCCATTCGGCCCGTCGAGCCTGCTCCGCCATTCAATACGATCATGGCTGATCATCCAAATCCAGTACCCTGTCCCTGCTTTAATCCCCACAGTACACATATCCCACCCTACCCCCGTAACCCCACGTATTTAATTCCCCCTAACATATCCCATCCTATCCCCATAACCCCACATATTTAATCCCCCCTAACACTAAGGGTCAATTTATCATAGCCAAATCAACCTAACCCACACATTTTTGGACTCGCTCCTGATCCTTCTGTCCATTTTCCCTTTAATCTCCCTCCATCCCCTCTTTCTCTCTTTCCCTTCCCTCTCTTTCTCCCATTTCTACACTTTCCCATCCCTCTCTCTCTCTCCCTCCGCCTCTCTCCCTCTTCCGGGCTCTCATCCCTTCTCTATCTCTGCTCCTTCTCTCACCCTTTTCCCCTCTCACTCTATTCTTCCCCCTTGGGGAGAGACAAAGGAGGAAGCGGAGAGGAGGATGGGGAGAGAGAGCGCTAAGGGGAGAGAGGGGTAGGGGTGAGAGTGTGTGTAAAGGGGAGAGAGGGAACCAGATAGAGAGAGGGGAAGGGGATAGTGGAAGGAGAGAGGCGGAAGGGGAGAGAGAGGGAAGCTGAGAGACAGAGTGAAAAGGGGAAAGGGAGAGAGTGGCGGATGGAGGAAGGGGGAAAAGGGAGTGAGAGAGGGGGAAGGGGAGAGACAGAGTGGGAAGGGGAGAGTAGAGAGAAAGGAAGGGGAGAGTGGGATGGAGATAGAAGGAGGGGGAAGAGGCAGCGACAGAGTTAGAATGGGAGAGGGGAGAGAAGTGAGAGGGGAAGGGGAGAGTGATGCGGATGGAGGAAGTGAGAGTGATAGAGGGGATGGGAGAGAAAGGCAGATGGAGAAAGAGCAATGAGACAGAGGAAGGGAGTGAGGGATTGCAAAGAGAAAGAAAGAGAGAAAGTGAGAGAGAGAGAGAAAGTGCGAGAGAGAAAGTGTGAGAGAGAAAGAAAGATAGTGAGAGAGAGTGAGAGAGAAGGTGAGAGAGATAATGAGAAAGAGAACGTAAGGGAGAGATAAAGTGAGAGAGAGACACAGAGAAAAAGATAAAGAGATATAACGACAGAGACAGAAAGAGAGTGAGAGAAAAATAGAGAGAGAGTGGTAGAAACAGAAAGAGGAAAAAAGATAGAAACCCGAGAATAGGCTCTCTCCTGATCCTTCTGTCCATTTAGCCTTTAATCTCCCTCCTTCCCTCTTTCGCCCTCTCTCTCACTCTCTACAATTTCCTATTCCCTCTCTCTCTCCCTCCTAACCTTGCCCTTCCCTCTCCCGTTTCTCCTCACCCGCTCTCTCTCCTTCCCCCTCTCACTCTGTCCTTCCCCCTTGGGAAGGGGAGAGGCGAAAGGGAGAGAGAGGGTGTAGGGGTGAGATGGAAGGAGAGAGTCAAAGCAGAGAGAGAGAGAGAGAGAGAAGCGGAGAGTCGGAGTAAAACGAGGAGCGAGGAAGAGAAGAGAGTGGGAAGGGGAGTGAGAAAGGGAGGTAGAGCGAGGGGAAGGGGAGAGAGAGGCGGATGGAGGAAGGTGGAAAAGGTAGTGAGAAAGGGGGAAGTGGTGAGACCGAGTGCGAAGGAGAGAGAAGCGAAAGAGATAGAAAGAGGAGGGAGAGACAAAGTTAGAATGGAAGAGAAGAGAGAGGGGAAGGGAGAGAGAGCCGAATGAAGGAAGGTGGTAAGGTTGAGAGAAAGGCGGATGGAGAAAGAACGGGGAGAGAGAGACAGACTGAGAGAGACACAGAGAAAAATATAAAGCGATAGAACGATAGAAAGAGAGAAAGAGGTAGAGACAGAAAGAGGGAGACAGATAGAAAGAAGGAGGCAGAGATACTGAGAGCGAGATAGAGTGTAACTGAGTTGCCTTGGGACGTTTTAGAACGTGAAAGATGCTCTATATTGTTGTTGAGAAGCGACTGTTGAAGAGACTGAGGCAGGTATTGGTGGGATGAGACACAATCTGAGTGTTTCACTGCGCCCTGCCTCATTCTTCAAACGCACAGCACTAACTGATAATGACAACCACTGCAAACCAGGTGGCTCCATAGCTCAGGGGTTAGAGCACTGGTCTTGTAAACCAGGGGTCGTGAGTTCAAATCTCACTGGGGCTTTTCCAAATTTAAGTTGTGAGTTCGCCGTTAATTCACAGCATGTTTACTTTTAAGTATTAAACAGCTCCGAGAACAACCCAAGAACAGGCTCTCTCCTGACCCTTTTGTCAATTTACCCTTTAATCTCCCTCCATCCCCTCTTCCTCTCTTTCCCTTCCCCCTCGCTTTCCTATTCCTACACTTTCCCGCCTCGCTCCCTCTTCCGCGCTCTCCTCCTTCTCTCTCCCCTTCCTCCTCTCACTCTTTCCTTCCCCCTTGGGGAGAGACTAAGGAGGAAGCGGAGAGGAGGATGGGGAGAGAGAGGGGGAAGGGGAGCGAGAGGGGTGAGAGTGTGGGTGAAGAGAGGGAAGGAGATAGAGAGAGGGGAAAGGGATAGTGGAAGGAGAGAGGCGGAAGGGGAGAGAGAGAGGAGGAGAGACAGGTTGAAAAGGGACGAGAGAGAGAGAAGGGAGAGAGAGGCGGATGGAGGAAGGGGGTAAAGGGAGAGTGAGGTGGATGGAGGAAGGGGAAAAGGGAGTGAGAGAGGGGGAAGGGGAGAGTAGAGAGGAAAGAAGGGGAGAGAGGGATGGAGATAGAAAGAGGGGGAAGAGAGAGAGACAGGGTTAGAACGGGAGAGAGAGGGGAAGGGGAGAGTGAGGCGGTTGGAGGAAGGGGGAGTGAGAGAGGGGATGGGAGAGAAAGGCGGATGGAGAAAGAGCAATGAGACAGACGAAGGGAGTGAGGGAGGGGGAAATGGAGAGAGAAAGTGAGAGAGAAAGAGAGAGAAAGTGAGAGAGTGAGAAAGTGAGAGAGAGAAAGATAGAGAAAGAAAGTGAGAGAGAGAAAGAAAGAATGTGAGAGAGATAATGGCCCAAAAATTCGTGAGGAAGCCTTCGTGCGAGGGTAAGGCCTCCCTGCGATCTCTCACTCCGCGTTGGCTTTTTCAGTTCCAGCTCGCACGAACTTGATGTTCTGGACAGCTGCTGTGCTGGGCTTGCGTATCCCACCGGCGTAGTTAATTCGTGCAAGCTGTGGGATCACGTGACTCAATTAGAGCCAATGGCAGCACACCATCTTCCATTCATAACTTTCACATAGGCCTAGAAATTGATCTCGCTCTGTTCCCGCGGGGGTAAGCCTTCCCCGCGATGTCTCACCTCGCTTATGCTTTTTCTGATCCAGCTCGCACGAAATTGATGTTCCAGACATCAGCTGTGCTGGGCTTGCGTATCCCAGCGGCGTAGTTAATTCGTGCGAGCTGTGGGATCACGTGACTCAGTTAGAGCCAATGGCAGCACACCATCTTCCATTCATAAGTCTCACAGCATGGCTGTGAGACTTATGAATCTTACATCCCCCCAAAATAACAGCTAAACCTCAATTAAATTTAAAAAAAAACCATCACATTAACAAAATAAGTATAGTTAATTAAATTAACCATTTTAAATAAAAAATTAAATTTTTGAAAAAATTTAAAATCTTTTAAAAAGTTATAAAAATAAACTTACCTGTCTTTAAAGTCTATAAAAAAGATATACCTGTAAAAAAAAATTCAAAAAAATACTTAATTCACTACTTACCTTCTTAAAAGCGGGTCTTACTCCTCCTTTTTACATTTCCAAAATCTTCCCTACTTACCTGCGCGTCCAAAGCACGAAGTGCACAGCGTGCGCGCAGCCTGTAGCGCGCACGCGATGCACCCAGGCCCCGCCCCCTTTTCGGAAGAGCAATTGCCGGTTTTCAGCGCATGCGCAGGGCATGCAGAAAACCGGCAATTGGAGTGGGAATACGCGAGAGTACCCAGTGCGTACTCTCGCGTCCCGGGATCAATTTTCGGCCCATAAGTGCTGTGAAAGTTATGAATACTATAGCCCCCCAAAAGAACCGCTAAACCTCAATTAAATTAAAAAAAAAACCATCACATTAATAAAATAAGTATAGTTAAATAAATTAACCATTTTAAATAAAAAATTAAATTTTTGAAAAAATTTAAAATCTTTTAAAAAGTTATAAAAATAAACTTACCTGTCTTTAAAGTCTATAAAAAAGATATACCTGTTAAAAAAAATTCAAAATAATACTTAATTCACTACTTACCTTGTTAAAAGTGGGTCTTACTCCTTTTTTTATGTCTAGAATCTTCCATACTTACCTGCGCGTTGAAACCACTAAGTGCACAGCGTGCGCGCAGCCTGTAGCGCGCACGCCGTTCATCTAGGATCCGCCCCCTTTTCCATTCACCAAGTGCCGGTTTTCAGCGCATGCGCAGTGCATGCAAAAAACCGGCAATTGGCGACAGAATACGCGAGAGTACACAGTGTGTACTCTCGCGTAGCGGGACTAATTTTTGGGCCATTAAGAAAGAGAAAGTGAGAGAGAGAGATAAAGTGAGAGAGAACGTGAGAGAGACACAGAGAAAAAGATAAAGAGCTATAACGACAGAGACAGAAAGAGAGTGAGAGAATAATAGAGAGAGAGTGGTAGAAACAGAAAGAGGGAGAAAGATAGAAACCCGAGACCAGGCTCCCTCCTGATCCTTCTGTCCATTTACCCATTAATCTGCCTCCTTCCATCTTTCTCCCTCTCTCTCTCACTCTCTACACATTCCCTCTCTCTCTTCCTCCTCACCTTGCGCTTCTCTCTCCCCTTTCCCCTCACCCACTCTCTCTCCTTCCCCCTCTCACTCTGTCCTTCCCCCTTGGAGAGGGGAAAGGGAGAGATAGGGTGAAGGGGTGAGATGGAAGGAGAGAGGCCGAAGGAGAGAGAGAGAGAGAGAGAGAAGCGGAGAGACAGAGTAAAAAGAGGAGAGAGGAAGAGAAGAGAGTGGGGAGGGGAGTGAGAAAGGAAGGTAGAGCGAGGGGAAAGAGAGAGAGAGGCGGAGGAAGGAAGGGGGAAAAGTTCGTGAGAAAGGGAGAAGTGGTGAGACAGAGTGCAAAGGAGCGAGAAGCGAAAGAGATAGAAAGAGGAGGGAGAGAAGAGAGAGGGGAAGGGGAGAGAGAGCCGAATGAAGGAAGGTGGTAAGGTTGAGAGAAAGGCGGATGGAGTAAGAACGGGGAGAGAGAGACAAAGTGAGAAGACACAGAGAAAAAGATAAAGCGATAGAACGATAGAAAGAGAGAAAGAGGTAGAAACAGAAAGAGGGAGACAGATAGAAAGAAGGAGGCAGAGATACTGAGAGCGAGATAGAGTGTAACTGAGTTGCCTTGGGATGTTTTAGTATTTGAAAGTTGCTCTATATTGTTGTTGAGAAGCGACTATTGAAGAGACAATGGACTGAACAGGGCTCATTTGAAACCTATAGGAAACCGTTTTAGTAAGGGGTTTTGGGCGCGAAAAAGACAATATAATTGGAGCCTGTCCCAAGACTCGCTCTCTTTTGGACTCGCTGACAACGCTGGAACAGCTCTCTCTCTCTCTCTCTCTCTCAGCCCTGCTCCAGCAAAAGACACCACAAGCCACGAGGAGGAGGAAAGGAACGCCAACAACTACACAAACAGATCATCACACAAGAAGAAACCAGAGCGACTGCCTCAGTGACCATCGGACACCTCGCAGCAACAAGGGCCTTATGAAATCTTTTAATCAAAAGACTCTAAAATCCTGTCAAGGATTCGTTGGTGAGCATTATTCCTGATCTCCTGAAACCAAAAACCTAGCTAGATAGTGGGATCATTGGGAGGGATAAGGTTTTTGTTTTGTATATTGTCATTCTCCCTCGTCTGTACCGTGTGTTCCCCAACCTGTGTTTAAGTATTAAGTGTGTTTTAAGTTTGTTACCCTTTTATTTTAATAAAGTCAAAAATTCTTTCTCAGAGCCTGTTGTCTACTGCATTTTCTGTTGACAACCCCTAAATAAGTCCAAAAACCAGGGGCGTGGGAACGATTCTAACTGCTCACTGAGTCAGAAGGCGAGGGATGACCCCCATTACCACCCCCTACACCCAGTGATTTTTTGAAATCACGACCCCTGGTTTAACAGGACCAGTGCTCCAACCCCTGAACTATGGAGCTACCTGGTTTGCATTGTTTGTCATTCCCAGTTAGTGCTGTGCGTTTGAAGAATGAGGCAGGGCAGAGTTAAAGACACAGATAGAGAGGGAAGAGGGAGAGCCAGAGTTAGAATGGAAGAGAAGAGAGAGGGGGAGAGAGAGGCGAGTGAAGGCAGGGGTTAAGGTTGAGAGAAAGGCGGATGGAGAAAGAGCAATGAGACAGAGGAGAGCAGAGAGAAAGAGAGAGTAAGGGTGAGAGAGAAAGTGAGTGATACTGAGAGTGAGAAAGAGAGAGACAGACAGTGAAAGATAGAAAGTGAGAGAGAGAGCTTGAGAAAGACAGAAAGTGAGAGAGAAAGAAAGTGAGAGAGAGAGAAAGAGACAGACAGACAGTGGAAGTGAAAGAGAGAAAGTGAGAAACAGAATGTGTGAGAGCGAGAGAAAGTGAGAGAGACAGAGAGAAAAAGATAAAGCGACAGAGACAAAAAGAGAGTGAGAGAAAGATAGAGAGCGTGGTCGAAACAGAAAGAGGGAGAAAGATAGAAAGAATGAGACAGAGAGACTGAGAGAGCGATAGAGTGTAACTGAGTTGCATTGGGACGTTTTAGTGCGTGAAAGTTGCTCTATATTGTTGTTGAGAAGCGACTATTGAAGAGACTGAGGCAGGTATTGGTGGGATGAGACACAATCTGAGTGTTGAACTGCGCCCTGCCTCATTCTTCAAACGCACAGCACTAACTGGGAATGACAACCACTGCAAACCAGGTGGCTCCATAGCTCAGGGGTTAGAGCACTGGTTTTGTAAACCAGGGGTCGTGAGTTCAAATCTCACTGGGGCTTTTCCAAATTTAATTTCTGAGCTCAACGTTAATTAACAGCATGTTTACTTTTAAGTATTGAACAGCTCCTAGACCAACCCGAGAACAGGCTCTATCCTGACCCTTTTGTCCATTTACCCTTTAATCTCCCTCCATCCCCTCTTTCTCTCTTTCCCTTCCCTCTCGCTCTCCCATTCCTACACTTTCCCATCTCCCTCCGCCTCGCGCTCTCCTCCTTCTCTCTCCCCTTTCCCCTCTCACTCTGTCCTTCACCCTTGGGGAGAGACAAAGGAGGAAGCGGAGAGGAGGATGGGGAGAGAGAACATAAGAAATAGGAGCAGGAGTAGACCAATCGGCCCCTCGAGCCTGCTCCGCCATTCAATGAGATCATGGCTGATCTGATCCAACCTCAACTCTAAAGAACACAAGAAGTAGGAGCAGGACCAGGCCACTCAGTCCCTGGGCCCGCTCCGCCACCCACAGGGCCCTGACCGATCCGAACTCAGCCTCAGGTCCAATTTCCTAATAACCCCTAATTCCCTTTACTTCTAGGAAACGGTCTATTTCTGTTTTAAATTTATTTAATGAAGTAGCTTCCACAGCTTCCTGGAGTAGCAAATTCCACAGACCCACTACCCTCTGAGTGAAAAAGTTTCTCCTCATCTCAGTTTTGAAAGAGCAGCCCCTTATTCTAAGATTATGTCCCCTAGTTCTAGTTTCACCCATCATTGGGAACATCCTCACCGCGTCCACCCGATCAAGCCCCTTCACAATCTTATATGTTTCAATAAGATCGCCTCTCATTCTTCTGAACTCCAATAAGTAGAGTCCCAATCTACTCAACCTCTCCTCGTATGTCCACCCCCTCATCCCCGGAATTAACCGAGTGAACCTTCTTTGTACTGCCTCGAGAGCAAGTATGTCTTTTCTTAAGTATGAACACCAAAACTGTATGCAGTACTCCAGGGGGAAGGGGAGCGAGAGGGGTGACAGTGTGGGTGAAGAGAGGGTGGAGATAGAGAGAGGGGAAGGGGATAGTGGAAGGAGAGAGGCGGAAGGGGAGAGAGAGAGGGAAGCGGAGAGGCAGATTGAAAAGGGGAGAGAGAAGGGAGAGAGAGGCGGATGGAGGAAGGGGGAAAAGGGAGAGAGAGAGGCGGATGGAGGAAGGGGGATAAGGGAGTGAGAGAGGTGAAAGGGGAGAGTATAGAGAAAGGAAGGGGAGAGAGGGATGGAGATAGAAGGAGGGGTAAGAGAGAGAGAGACAGTGTTAGAACGGGAGAGAGAGGGGAAGGGGAGAGTGAGGCGTTTGGAGGAAGGGGGAGTGAGAGAGGGGATGGGAGAGAAAGGCGGATGGAGAAAGAGCAATGAGACAGACGAAGGGAGTGAGGGAGGGGGAAATGGAGAGAGAAAGTGAGAGAGAAAGAGAGAGAAAGTGAGAGAGAGAGAAAGTGAGAGAGAGAAAGATAGAGAAAGAAAGTGAGAGAGAGAAAGAAAGAGAGAACGTGAGAGAGATAATGAGAAAGAGAAAGTGAGAGAGAGAGATAAAGTGAGAGAGAACGTGAGAGAGACACAGAGAAAAAGATAAAGAGCTATAACGACAGAGACAGAAAGAGAGTGAGAGAAAAATAGAGAGAGAGTGGTAGAAACAGAAAGAGGGAGAAAGATAGAAACCCGAGAATAGGCTCACACCTGATCCTTCTGTCCATTTACCCATAAATCTGCCTCCTTCCCTCTTTATCACTCTCTCTCGAACTCTCTACACATTCCCTCTCTCTCTCCCTCCTAACCTTGCGCTTCTCTCTCCCCTTTCCCCTCACCCACTCTCTCTCCTTCCCCCTCTCACTCTGTCCTTCCCCCTTGGGAAGGGGAGAGGCGAAAGGGAGAGAGAGGGTGTAGGGGTGAGATGGAAGGAGAGAGGCCGAAGGGGAGAGAGAGAGGGAGAAGCGGAGAGGCAGAGTAAAAAGAGGAGAGAGGAAGAGAAGAGAGTGGGAAGGGGAGTGAGAAAGGGAGGTAGATCGAGGGGAAGGGGAGAGAGAGGCGGATGGAGGAAGGGGTAAAAGTAGTGAGAAAGGGGGAAGCGGTGAGACAGAGTGCGAAGGAGAGATAGAAAGAGGATTGAGAGACAGAGTTAGAAAGGAAGAGAAGAGAGAGGGGCGAATGAAGGAAGGTGGTAAGGTTGAGAGAAAGGCGGATGGAGAAAGACAAAGTGAGAGAGACACAGACGAAACGATAAAGCGATAGAACGATAGAAAGAGAGAAAGAGGTAGAAACAGAAAGAGGGTGACAGATAGACTTTGTGTAACTGAGTTGCCTTGGGACGTTTTAGTTCGTGAAAGATGCTCTATATTGTTGTTGAGAAGCGACTATTGAAGGTATTGGGGGAATGAAACACAATCTGAATGTTTAACTGCGCCCTGCCGCATTCTTCAAACGCACAGCACTAACTGGGACTGACAACGCATGCAGGCCAGGTGGCTCCATAGCTCAGGGGTTAGAGCACTGGTCTTGTAAACCAGGGGTCGTGAGTTCAAATCTCCCTGGGGCTTCTGCAAATTTAGCTTCTGAGCTCACCGTTAATTCACAGCATCTTTACTTTTAAGTATTAAACAACTCCGAGACCAATCTGAGAACAGGCTGTCTCCTGATCATAACATAGCAGATAGGAGTAGGCCATTTAGCCCCTCGAGCCTGCTGCGCCATTCAATGAGATCATGGCTGATCATCCAAACTCAGTACCCTGTCCCTGCCTTCTCCCCATATCCCTTGAGACCTTTAGCGTTAAGAAATATATCTAACTCCTTCTTGAATATATTTAATGAATTGGCCTCTACTGCCTTCTGTGGTAGAGAATTCCACAGGTTCACCACTCTCTGGGTGAAGAAATTCCTCCTCATTTCTGCCCTAAATGGCTTACCCCTTATCCTTAGACTGTGACCCCTGGTTCTGGACTCACCGGCCATCGGGAACATCCTTCCTGCGTCTAGTCCTGTTAGAATTTTATAAGTTTCAATGAGATCCCCTCTCATTCTTCTAAACTCAGGGGTTAGCGCACTGGTCTTGTATACCAGGAATCGTGAGTTAAAATCTCACTGGGGCTTCTACAAATTTTACTTCTGAGCTCACCGCTAATTAACAGCATGTTTACTTTTTAATTATTAAAAAGCTCCGAGACCAACCCGAGAACAGGCTCTCTCCCCCTTCCCCATCTCCTTCTGTCCCTTTGCTCTCTGTCTCTCCTTGCCTCTCTCTCTCCCTCCGTCTCTCTCTCTCCCCTTCCCCCCTCTCTACACTCCCCATCCTTCCATCTCTCTCTCCACCTCCACTCTCTCCCCTTCCCTCTGTCCTTCCTTCTTGGGGAGAGATAAAGGGGGATGGGGAGAGAAGAGAGGGAAGGGGAGAGAGAAAAGAGAAGGAGAGAGTGTGGGTGAAGTGAAGTGGAGAGAGGGGAAGGGGTGGGCGTGTGGGGGAAGGAGATAGAAGGAGTGATACGGTAGGGGAGAGAGAGGGGGAAGCGGAGAGACAGAGTGAAAAGGGAGAGAGGGAGCGAGAGAGAGGTGGATGGAGGAAGGGGAGAGACAGAGAGGGAAGGAGAAAGAGAGAGGGGGAAGAGGGAGAGACCGAGTTAGAAGGGGAGAGAAGAAAAGAAAGAAGGGAAGGGGAGAGAGGGAAGAAGATAGAGAGAGGGGATGGAAGGAGAGAGAGGGGGAAGTGGAGAGACAGAGTGAGAAGGGGCGAGGGAGAGAAGAGATAAAGGTGGATGGAAAAAGAGCAATGAGACAGAGGAACGGAGAGTAAAGTGGGAAGCGGAGAGACAGAGTGAGAAGGGAAGGCGAGGGAGAGAGGAAGGTGAGAGAAAGGCGGATGGAGAAAGAGGGAGTGAGAAGGAGAGGGAAAGTGAGGAGAGAGGTGTGGAAGAGGAGGGGGGAGAAAAGGTTTGGAAGAGGAGGGGGAGAGCAGAGAGAAGCAAGGGCTTGAAGGAGAATTGAAGAGAGGGAGTAGGTGGAAGAGAGCAGGAGGTGAGGGTGATAAGGAGATGGGGAAGGGAGAGAGCCTGTTTTCGGGTTGTTCTCGAAGCTGTTAACACATAAAAGTAAACAGGCTATTAATTAACGGTGAGTTCAGAAACAGAAGCTAACTTTGATAAAGGCCCCAGTGAGATTTGACCTCACAGACCCCTAGTTTACAAGACCAGTGCGCTAACCCCTGAGCTATGAAGCCACCTGACTTGCATTGGTTGTCATTCCGAGTTACTGCTGTGCGTTTGAAGAATGAGGCAGTGCGCAGTTAAGAACATAAGAACATAAGAAATAGGAGCAGGAGTAGCCAATCGGCCCCTCGAACCTGCTCCGCCATTCAATAAGATCATGGCTGATCTGATCCTAACCGCCAATCTACTATCACAGAACCATCTCCTGCATCTAACAGAATTGCACACACGAAATAGGAGCAGGATCAGGCTACACGGCCCCTGGGCCCGCTCCACTACCCACAGGGCCATGAACGATCCGAACCTAGACTCATGTCCAAATTCCTGCCCGCTCCCCGTAACCCTTAATGCCCTTTACTTCTAGGAAACTGTCTATTTCTGTTTTAAATTTATTTAATGATGTAGCTTCCACAGCTTTTTGTGGCAGCATATTCCATGGACCTACCACCCTCTGAGTGAAGTAGTTCCTCCTCATCTCAGTTTTGAAAGAGCAGCCCCTTATTCTAAGACTATGTCCCCTAGTTCTAGTCTCACCCGTCATCGGGAACATCCTCCCCGCATCCACCCGATCCAACCCCTTCACAATCTTATATGTTTCAATAAGATCGCCTCTCATTCTTCTGAACTCCAATGAATAGAGTCCCAATCTACCCAACCTCTCCTCATATGACCACCCCCTCATCCCCGGGATTAACCGAGTGAACCTTTTTTGCACTGCCTCGAGAGCAAGGATGTCTTTCCTTAAGTAAGGACACCAAAACTGTATGCAGTATTCCAGGTGCGGTCTCACCAATACCTTGTACAACTGAAGCAATACCTCCCTATTTTTATATTCTATCCCCCTAGCAATGAAAGCCAACATTCCATTTGCCTTCTTAATCACTTGCTGCACCTGCATACTAACCTTTTGAGTTTCGTGCACCAGGACCCCCAGATCCCTTTGCACTTCAGTACTCTCCAGTTTCTTGCCATTAAGATAATAAATTGCTCTAGGATTTTTCCTGCCAAAGTGCATCACCTCACACTTTCCAGTGTTGTATTCCATCTGCCAAATCTCTGCCCACTTACTGAGCCTGTCTATGTCCCCTTGCAGGTTTTTTATGTCCTCCTCACTCACTACTTTCCCTCCCATCTTTGTATCATCTGCAAATTTTGATATGTTACACTTGGTCCCTTCCTCCAAATCGTTAATATAGATTGTAAACACTCAGATTGTGTCTCATCCCCCCATACCTGCCTCAGTCTCTCCTTGCCTCTCTCTCTCCCTGCCTTCAATAGTCACTTCTCAATAACAATATATATCACGTACTAAAACGTCCCAAGGCAACTCAGTTACAGTCTTTCTCAATTTCTGTTTCTTTCAGTCATTCTGTGTATCTTTCTCTTTTTTTTCTCTGTGTCTCTCTCACTTTCTCAATCTGTCTTTTTCTCTCTCTGTCTCTCTCACATTCTCTCTTGCTGTCTCTCTATCTGTCTCTTTCTCCTTTTCTCTCTCTCCCTCTCACTTTCTCTCACTCTCTCTGTCTCTCCCTTTCTCACTTTCTCTGTCTCTCACTCTCTCTCCCTCCGTCTCTCGCTTTCTGTCTCTCTCTGTCTCTCTATCTTGGTCCGTAGCCCCTGCAGGTTACGGCACTTCAAGTGCATATCCAAGTACTTTTTAAATGCGATGAGGGTTTCTGCATCTACCACCCTTTCAGGCAATGAGTTCCAGACACCCACCACCCTCTGGGTGAAAAAAATTCTCCTCAAATCCCCTCTAATCCCTCTACCATTTACTTTCAATCCAGGCCCCCTGGATATTGACTTCTCTGCGAGGGGAAATAGATCCTTCCTATCCACTCAATCTAGGCCCCCCATGATTTTATACACCTCAATTAAGTTTCCCCTCAGCCTCCTCTGTTCCAAAGAAAACAACCCCAGCCTATCCAATTTTTCCTCATAGCTAAAATTCCCCAGCCCAGGCAACATCCTTGTAAATCTCCTCTCCACCCTCTCGAGTGCAATCACATCCTTCCTGTAATGTGGTGACCAGAACTGCGCGCAGTAATCCATCTGCCCCCTAACTAGTGTTTTATACAGTTCAAGCATAACTTCCCTGCTCTTATATTCAAAGCCTCGGCTAATAAAGGCAAGTATCCAGTGAGCCTTCTTAACCACCTTATCTACCTGTCCTGCTACCTTCAGGGTTCTGTGGACATGCACCCCAAGGTCCCCCTGTTCCTCTACACTTCTCAGTGTCCTACCATTTATTGTCTAATCCCTTGCCTTGTTAGCCCTCCCCAAATGCATTACCTCACACTTCTCCGGATTGAAAGTGAGAAAGGTGGACAGAAAATTGTAGAGACAGAGAGAGAGAGAGATATAAAGACTGAAAGAAACAGAGAGAGAGCGAGATAGAGTGTAACTGAGTTGCCTTGGGATGTTTTAGTACGTGTAAGTTGCTCTATATTGTTGTTGAGAAGCGACTATTGAAGAGATTGAGGCAGGTATTGGCGGGATGAAACACAATCTGAGTGTTTAACTGCGCCCTGCCTCATTCTTCAAACGCACAGCACTAACTGGGAATGACAACCACTACAGGGCAGGTGGCTTCATAGGTCAGGGCTTAGAGCACTGGACGTGAGTTCAAATCTCACTGGGGCCTCTACAAATTTATATTCTGCTGCTAAATGCACTTTCCATTTAATGATAAATATTAAAGAGCTTTGAGACTGACACAGGCCCTGTTTTGCGCTGTCCCACCTTACTGCTCCTTTTCCCTCTCTGCCCTGCCCCCTCTATCTTTATCCCTCTCCCCTTCTCTCTCTCCTGTTCCCACTCTCTCTCCCTCTCCCGTTTCTCTTCTCTCTCCCCTTCTTGCTCCTGCCTCTCCCCTCTCTCTCTCCCCATCGCCCCATCTCCCCTCTTTCTATCCCCTCTCTCCCCACTCTCTCTCTCTCCTTCCCCCTCTGCTCTCTCTCCATTCCCTTCTCTCTCTCTCTCACATTATCCTCTTCCCCACTCTCTCCCTTTCCCCCTCTGCTCTCTCTCTCTCAGTTCCTGCTTGCCCCTTCTCTCTCTCTCCCCTTCTCCCTCTCTCTCTCGTTCTCTCCCCTTCTCATTCTCTCTCTCTCCACTTCTCCCTCTCTCTCTCTCCCATTCCCTCTCTCCACCTCTCTCTATCCCCATCCTCCTCTCTCCCCTCTCTCTCCCCTTCCCCCTCTCTCTCTTCCCTTCAGTCTCTCCACTTCTCTCGATCCCGATACCCCTCCCCCCATCTCTCCCCTACCCCCTCTCACCCCTCTGTCTCTTCCCTTCCCTCTCTTCCGCTCTCTCATAAGAGCATAATAAGTAGGAGCAGCAGTAGGCCATTTGGCCCTTCGAGCCTGCTCCTCCATTCAATATGATCATGGCTGATCTTCTACCTCATCTCCACACTCCTGCACTATCCCCATATACCTTGATTCCCTTAATATCCAAAAATCTATCGATCTCTGTCTTGAATATATTCAACGACTGAGCCTCCACAACCCTCTGTAGTAGAGAATTCCAAAGATTCACCGCCCTTTGAGTGAAGATATTTCTCCTCATCCCAGTCCTAAATGGCCGACCCCTTATTCTGAGACACTGACCCCTGGTTCTAGACTCCCCAGCCAGGGGAAACATCCTCCCTGCATCGACTCTGTCAAGCCCTGTAAGAATGTTATATTTTTCAATGAGATCACCTCTCATTCTTCTAAACTCTAGAGGATATAGGCCTAGTCTACTCAATCTCTCCTCACAGGACAATCCCACCAACCGAGGAATAAGTCTGGTGAACCTTTGTTGCACTCCCTCTATGGCAACTATATCCTTCCTTAGGTAAGGAGACCAAAACTGTACACAATACTCCAAGTGTGGTCTCACCAGGGCCCGGTATAATAGCAGTAAGCCGTCTTTACTCTTATACTCAATTCCTCTTGTAATAAAGGTCAACATATCATTTGCTTTCCTAACTGCTTGCTGTACCTGCATGTTAACTTTCAGTGATTCGTGTACAAGGACACCCAGGTCCCTCTGAATGCCAACATTTCCCAATCTCGTACCATTTAAAAATTACTCTGCTTTTCTATTTTTCCTACCAAAGTATATAACATTAAATTCCATTTGCCATGTTCTTGCCCACACACTTAGCCTGTCTATATCCCCTTGAAGCCTCTTTGCATCATCCTCACAACTTACATTCTCACCTAGCTTTGTATCATCAGCAAACTTGGATATATTACATTTGGTCCTCTCATCCAAATCATTGATGTAGATTGTGAATAGCTGAGGCCCAAGCACTGATCCTTGCGGTACCCCACTAGTTACAGCCTGCCAACCCAAAAATGACCCATTCATTCCTACTCTCTGTTTTCTGTCCGTTAACCAATCCTCAGTCCATGCTAGTATATTACCCCTAACCCCATGAGCCCTAATTTTGTCTAATCACTGCTTGTGTGACACATTATCGAATGCCTTTTGAAAATCCAAATACACCACATCCACTGGTTCCCCCTTATCTATTCTGCTAGTTACAACCTCAAAAAATTCTAACAGATTCATCAAACACGATTTCCCTTTCATAAATCCGTCTTGACTCTGCCAAATCCTATTATTATTTTCTAAGTGCCCTGTTACTGAAGGGATAATTACTGGTCCTTGCCCCTTTAGGGCTACCCCGAATCAGGCATATTCCCCAGACGTTCACTTTCAACTAAAGTTTGAGGTAGCCGAATCCTAAAGACGCTTAATTGGGTCTAAAGGTCTGGACCATCTCTCCCTAAAGGAAAGGAAAAACCTGAAAATGTTACCGTCCTCCAGAAAGCACTTATAACGTTCTGGATATTATGAGAGTCCGGAAAACTCCCCCAGAATTCTGCAACTCCTCAACAAAGGGCGTACAGAGAATGAGTTTGCGAATTTGATACAGAAGTCTTATGTAAGGCTATTCTAAAAATATATAGATTTATTAAAGAACCAACATGTAATTACAGCTGGTGAGTCAATCGCAACATTAACAGTTCCAAAAAGAGAAAGCTTACAATCTTATTATCAGAGAACCTTACTCTCAAATCTTAACTTCACTACAGATTTACAGTTCTCAGTGTTCTACAGGATATCCACCAAAATCAAATACCTTTGATCCCCGAGGTACAAAGAATTGGAGACTTACAGAGCCACCTCTGAAGCTGAGAATCGTTTTTCCCGATTAAAGCGAGACTACTATCTCATTTGAGAGTTTAATATTTATACCCTTTTCCAGTGGTATTTCCTTTAAGGTTTTCTGCTGATGTAAGCTAATTATCTCTCGTCATTTTTCTGCTGACTTCTGCAAATCTTACAGTCACCTCAGCTGGTAGCATTGCAGAATTATGTCTCCTCTCTAGGTGTTCTAAGTTTACCATAAAAAACGGTTTGACGGCAGGTTAGTTTTTTACTTGATGTCATTTTTACGAGTGCAGATGTTTCTTACTTTTATATGCTTAATTACGAAGTGTAAATTAGAACACCTTATCCAGGGTGAACCATTGTTTCATTCCAAAAGGTTCAGCCTGCCAGAGCCTTTAACCTCCTGTTTCAATAAGGTTATTGATTCAGTGTCAACAACTATCTTATCTCAATAGCCAGAATGCTTTCACAGCTTTTTCAAGGTTAGGTTTCTAGATATCCAAACCCAGTTTGTCATGTTTTAATAAGGCCAGCATTCTTTCATAAGATAGTGTATTTTTCTGAATAGATTATATGGCTTATTCCTTCACATTACCACATCCTTACTGATAGATTCTAGCATTTTCCCTATTACTGATGTCAGGCTAACTGGCCTGTAGTTCCCTGTTTTCTCTCTCCCTCCTTTCTTAAATAGTGGGGTTACATTTGTTACCTTCCAATCTGCGGGAACTGTTCTAGAATCTATGGAATTTTGGAAAATGACAACCAATGCATCCACTTTCTCTATAGCCAACTCTTTCAAAACCCTAGGATGTTGGCCATCAGGTCCAGGGGATTTATCGGCTTTCAGTCCCATTAATTTCCCCAGTACTATTTTTTTACTAATACTAATTTTTTTCAGTTCATCATTCTCGCTAGACCCTTCTTGCTCCACTATTTCCGGGAAGTTTTTTGCGTCTTCTTCCGTGAAGGCAGACACAATGGGCTGGAATTTCTCAGCCCGAGGACGCGGGTATGGAGGCGGGACTGCAGGGAAAGTGGCAGGATTTGGGGGCGGGTGGCAAACCCGCTCCCAGCCCACCTCCGTGCCCTCTTTCCTTGAAGTGGGAAGCCCTCCTGCCCCGGGTCCCGTCTCCTTGGAGGCGGGAAGGGATTAAAGCCTATTAACTGTCGGTTAACAGGTAGTTAACAGGATTAACAGGATTATCCCCATTTTTCTTCCTGAAGTGCGGGCTTCCCGACCTGGGGGAACACCGCCAAGGTGTAGGAGGCGAGTAGGAGGTCTGCGCAGGTCTGAAAGTGCGATGTAGACGTGAGTGATGGGGGCAAGTGTGGAGTGGTAAGTATGTGAGGTGAGTGTAAAGTGTTAGAAAATGTTAACTTACCTTTGTTTCTACCTACAGCCTTCAGCCACTGTGGAGCCAGAGTCCCCGACATCTCCATTGTACAGATCACAGACTGGCTGTTGCATCCTCCGAATATAACAGCCAGCTGATTTCTGCAAAGTAGAAAGGTTTGATGAGTCCTGAACACCAGGTCTCATCAAACTACACAGAATGTCAGTGTTTGACAGCTTCACAGAGCTGTAAAACAATGACATTTCTTCTTTCAAAAATTCTTGACAGATGACACATCATACGTTGATGTGCTCAGTCACTGACTTCTCCCTAATTGGCATGCTGAGCCCGCCGGGCAGACTTAACAAGGTCAATCAGGTGAAAATCCCGCTGGTTGACCAGAAGCTGATGGAGGCGGGACTGAAACCCGGCAAGCAGCAGTCCCGCCTCCAAAACGTCTCCATTCATAAAATCAGCCCAAAGTATTTGTTTAATTTCTCTGCCATTTACTTATTCCCCATTATAATTTCTCCTGGCTCAGCCTGTAAGGGACCCACATTTACTTTTGCTAATCTTTGCCTTTTTGCATACCGATAGAAGCTTTTACCATCTGTTTATATTTCTCTTACTAATTTACTCGCATATTCTATTTTCCCTTTCTTTATCAATTTCTTGGTCCACCTTTGCTGAATTCTAAAATCCTCCCAATCCTCAGGCTTACTATTCTTTTTGGCAACATTATAAGCCTCTTCCTTTGATCTAATACTATTGTTTAATTCTCTTGTTAGCCACGGTTGGACCACTTTCAAACTCAATTAAAAATTCTCTCTCTCCCCTTCCCCTCCCCCACTCTCTCTCCCATTCACCCTCTCCCGTCTCTCTCCCCTTGTCCCTCTCTCTCCCTCCCTTCCCCCTCACTTCCCTTCCCTCTCTTCTCCCCTCACTCTCCCCTTGTCCCTCTCTCTCCCCTTCTCCCTTGCTCTCTCTCCCCTTCTCCTCTCTCTCTCCCCTTTCCCCTCTCTTCCCTTCCCTCTCTTCTCCCTCGCTCTCTCCCCTTCCCCTCTCTCTCTCCGCTTCCCCCTCTCTTGCCTTCCCTCTCTTCTCCCCTCACTCTCCCCTTGTCCGTCTCTCTCTCTCCCCTTCTCCCTCGCTCTCTCTCCCCTTCCCCTCTCTCTCACCCCTTGCCCTCTCTCTCTCCCCTTCCCCTCTCTTCCCTTCCCTCTCTTCTCCCCTCACTCTCCCCTTGTCCCTCTTTCTCTCTCCCCTTCTCCCTCGTTCACTCTGCCCTTCCCCTCTCTCTCTCCCCTTCCACCTCCTTCTTCCTCTCCCTCCGCAGTAACCAGAGGACAGAGATTGAGGTAATTGACAAAAGAGTCAGAGTGGGGAGATGAGGGGAGTTTTTTTTACACGGTGGATACTAGGGAAATCGAGGGATATGGGGATCGGGCGGGATAGTGAGTTTGAGGTAGAAGATCAGCCATGATCTTATTGAATGGTGGAGCAGGCTCGAGTGGTCTACTCCTGCTCCTTTTCTTATGTTTTTATCAGTTGTTGTGATCAGGAACGCACTGCCTGAAAGGGCAGTGGAAACAGATAGAATAGAATTACACAGAAAGAGGCCATTCGGCCCAACTGGTCCATGCCGGTGTTTATGCTCCACACGAGCCTCCTCCCACCCCTCTTCATCTCACCCTATCAGCATAACCCTCTATTCCATTCTCCCTCATGTGTTTATCTAGCTCCCCCTTTAATGCCTCGATGCTATTCTCCTCACCCACTCCCTGTGTTGGCGAGTTCCACATTCTCACCACTCTCTTGGTGAGGGAGTTACTGCTGAATTCCTTACTTTAATAGTAACTTTCAAAAGTGGGAATTGGTAAATGCTTGAAGCGGAGCAACGTGCAGGGCGATGGGGAAAGAGTGTGTGAGTGGGACTAATTGGATAGAATCTTTCAAAGAGCCAGCACAGACACAGTGGGCCCAATGACCTCCTTCTGTGCTGTCTCATTCTGCGAGTGTTCGGTAAGGAATCATCGTGAATGTTTCGAGGAACAGCACCTCATTTTTCCTTTAGACACCCTACAGCCCTCTGGACTCAACATCGAGTTCAACAATTTTAGATCATAAACTCGGCCCCTATCACATTTATATTTTATTTTTTCATCCACCCTTTTGTTGCCCCTCCCCCTTTTCTTTTTCCCTCCTAGAAGCTGTCAGCTGTCCTTCATTCTGCCAGTACATTTCACACTTCTTTTAGCCTCAACCTGTCACATTAACACCTCCTCTTGCCTTGATCATCTCTTACTGTCTCTCAATGTCTCCTAATCTCTCCTTTTGTTCTAGCATCCCCTCCCCCTTTTTCCCAGCTTTATACTTGCTGTAAATCTATTTCATTTCCTGCTTTTTTCCAGTTCTGACGAAAGGTCTTCGACCTGAAACGTTAACTCTGTTTCTCTCTCCACGGATGCTGCCTGGCCTGCTGAGTTTTTGCAGCGTTTTCTGTTGTTATTTCGGATTTCCAGCATCCGCAGTATTTTGCTATCGCATCGTGAATGTTTGTCTGGGCCCCACCCTCTTGTCAGGAACAACATTGCTAAAGTAGAAAGTTGAAGAACGGGTATCTCCATAGCTCAGGGGTAAGTGAATCCCGGCCTTGGCAGCACCGCCCGCTTCCCCGTGCATGAAAAGAAAATTGCAAAAGATCACTTCGTCATGCTTCAAAGACACGGCACTAACTGGGCAATTTTCACTCTCTCCCATCAGGTGGCCCCATAGCTCAGGGGTTAGAGCACTGGTCTTGTAAACCAGGGGTCGTGAGTTCAAATCTCACTAGGGCTTACTCAATTTTGGCTTTCTGTTTCTAAAGTCACCATCAATTCGCAACACCTTTACACCATCGACAAGAACCATTGACTCTGCACTTTTCAAACAGCCCACAGCAGTTTCACTTTCCATCCCCAGTCTGTATCTGACCGTTTTCGTGTCAAGTCTCTGACCCACTGATATTTCACAATTTCCTGCCTTTGCTGTTTTTATTCTCAAGATGTGATGTAAGATGATCTAAAGCGGCTGAAAGGGTTAAGTTATGAGAAATGGTTTAATAGACTAGGCTAGTATTCCCTTGAGTATAGAGAATTAAGGGGGGATCTATTCGAGGTGTTTAAGTTGATTGAAGGAATTGAAACTTATAAAATTCTGAAAGGACTGGACAGACTAGATGCAGGAAGGATGTTCCCGATGGTCGGGGAGTCCAGAACCCGGTGTCACAGTCTAAGGATAAGGGGTAAGCCATTTAGGACAGAAATTAGGAGGAATTTCTTCACCCAGAGAGTGGTGAACCTGTGGAATTCTCTACCACAGAAGGCAGTAGAGGCCAAGTCATTAAATATATTCAAGAAGGAGTTAGATATATTTCTTAAGGCTAAAGGGATCAAGGGATATGGGGAGAAGGCAGGGACAGGGTACTGAATTTGGATGATCAGCCATGATCTCATCAAATGGCGGAGCAGGCTCGAGGGGCCGAATGGCCTACTCCTGCTCCTATCTTCTATCTTTCTATGAAAGGGTAGATAGAGGGAGAAGCTATTTCCTCTGGTGGGGGGAGTCCAGTACCGTGGGCCATAACCTTAGAATTCGAGCCAGGCCGTTCAAGGGGTGATGTCAGGAGCACTTCTTCACACAAAGGGTAGTGGAAATCTGGAACTCTCTCCCACAAAAAGCTGTGGACGCTGGGGGGGTCAATTGAAGGTTTCAATTCTGAGATTGGTATGATTTTGTTGGGTAAGGGTATTAAGGGTTACGGAACCAAGCTGTGCTGATGGAGTTACAATAAAGATCAGCCTTAAACATTCATTCACTGTACCATGGCTGTTGGATAACTCCTTTAAACAGATTCGCAAAAGTAGAGACAGTAATATGTTTGATAACTCATTCATTTATTACCAACCAAACATGAATCTTAAACATCTTAACCAACAAAACATTAATCATAAGCATCCGAAACAACCAAACATTAATCTTAAGCACCCTAACCATTATTCTGACTATGTTGTGTGTCCTCTACAGGGACCCATACACCCATTAGGTTGGACAACCATTATTTTGACTTGTTGTGAGTTCTGTGTCCTCTACAGGGACCCGTACTCTCTGCACATTGGGTACCGGTATTCTTCATGAAGAACAGTGTGGGCCCCACGCTGACATCCTTAAAAAGGAAACGCATTCCATAGGTAACGAGAGTGAGGTTTCCTCCTGCAACAGTGCTCATTCCGGCACCCTTAAAAGGGAATTGTTCTCCGCTAAACACTGCCGCGTTGCTGCAGGCCTCACTTCCGACACCGTTAAAAGGGCAATGCTTTAAAGGAAGCAGTACAGCACCCCTATCGCTTGTGGGACCCTGATCAAGCAACTTAAAGAGGTAGAATGAGACTGAGCAGGAAGGTGGGGGGAAGGGAAGGAGAAAGGGGAGAAGGAGAGAGAGAAGAGAAGGCAAGGGGAATGAGGAGAAGCAGAGGGGGAAGGAGAGGGAAAGGAGAGATGGAGAGGGGATGGGGAGAAGGAGAGAGAGAAGGGGAGGAGAGGGGGAAAGGGGAATGGGAGAGTGTGGGAAGGGCAGAAGGAAAGAGGGTGAATGGGTAAAGGAGAGAGAGGTGGGGAGGAGAAGTAGAGAGGGGAAAGGGGAGAAGGAGAGAGGAGGGGAGAAGGAGAGAGAGGAGGGGAAAAGAAGGAGAAAGGGGAGAAGGGGAGGGTGAAGGGAGGAGGGTGAAGGAGAGACGTAGAGGGGAAAAGGAGAGGGAGGAGCATTGATGGAGGGAAGGAAAGAGGAGAGAGGGAGGAAAGAGAGTGGGAAGGGGAGAAGGAAAGAGAGGAGATGAAAGGAGAGAGGGGGCAAGGGGTGAAGGAGAAAGAGGGGGAATGGAGAAAGAGGGAAAGCGAGAAGGTGAGAGGATGGGAGAAGGAGAGCGAGAGGGATGGGGAGAAGGAGAGAGGGGAAGGGGAGGAGGAGGAGAGAGGAGTAGAGCAGCAGAAATAGGGAAGGGGAGAAGGAGAGGGGAAGGAGAAGGCGGAAAGGGAGATAAAGAGAGAGAGGGAAGGGAAGAAGGAGAGAGGGGGAAGGGAAGGAGAGAGTGGCAAGCGGAGATGGAGAGAGAGTAGGAATGAGTGGAGAGGGGGAAGGGGAGAAGGAGGGAAGGGAGGTAAGTCGAGAGAGGGAGAGTAGGAGAGAGAGGGATGGGGAGAAGGAGAGAGTGGAGGGTGAAGGAGAGATGTGGAAGGGGAAAGAGGAGGAAGGGGCGAGAGGGGGAAGGGGAGATGGAGCGAGGTGGAGGGGAGAGAGAATGGAAGGTTAGAAGGAAAGAGGGGGAAATGAAGGGGAAAGAGGAGGGGCAAGGGGAGGAGAGAAGGTAGGGGAGAAGGAGAGAAGGAGAGAGGAATGGGGAGAAGCAGAGAGGGAAGGGAAGGGGGAAGGAGAGAGGGAACGGGATAAGGCGAGAGGGGAGGAAGAGGACAATCTGCGTTGGATGTTTAAAACAAAAAATTTTGCTGAAAAAGAATTAACACTCTTTGTAATCTCTCATTAAGCCCATCTTCTGATGAAAACATCCCAGAGCGGGACACAGTCGCCGGTATCCTGGGAAAACGCAGTGATTGCAATTGATCTGATTTGAAAAAAATGATATGATTGGGAATCGCTCCAACCCCAACATCACCACACCCCACCCCACCCCACTTGCCCAACCGTCCCCACCCACAGCCAGGTGTCCAGCTCAGGTACCGGTGCCCCTTGCCGGTAGATCGCCTTGCTCTGCCAGGCTCGGCACTTCGACTCGGTAGGGCTTCACCCCGCCTCTCTGCCGGGATTCCCGGTGACACTGCACATAGACGTTGATGGGATGGACGTAAGCCAATGTGACCAGGATGACGAATCCGATGTGCATCTGTTTCAAGAAGGAGAAAAAGAGACGAACAGAGAGAGAGAGAGCGAGTTATTGTTCAGGCAATGGCAATCTCGAACCCTCATCATAGAATCAGAGCACAGCACAGCCCAGGAGGAGGCCATTCGGCCCATCGAGTCTGCGCCGGCTCTTTCGAAGAGCAATCCAGTTAGTCCCACTCTCCCGCTCTTTCCCCATATCCTGCAATTTTTTCTCCTTCAAGTATTTATCCAATTCCCTTTTGACAGCAACTATTGAATCTGCCTCCACCGCCCTTTCAGGCAGTGCGTTCCGAATCCTAACCACACGTGCCGTAAAAAGATGATTTTTCCTCGTGTCGCCTCTGGTTCTTTGGCCAACCACCTTCAATCTGTGGCCTCCGTCATTTATCGACCCGTCAGCTTTTGGAAACAGTTTCACTTCATTTGCTCTATCTCAACTGGCCATGATTTTGAACACCTCCATCAAATCTCCTCTTAGCCTTCTCTGCTCAAAGGAGAACAACTTCGCCAGACTCTGCTAAATCTGTTCTGCACCCTCTCCAAAGCCTTCCCATCCTTCCTAAAGTTTGCTGCCCAGAACTGGACACAATACTCCAGCTGGGGCCGAACTAGTATTTTATAGAGGTTTAGCACAACCTCTTGGCTTTAGTACGCTATGGGCTCGATTTTGTCAATGGGGAGCTTTTGGAGGCGGGACTCCCACTTTTTGGGTTGTTGTCCCGCCTCCATCGATTTGTGGCCAACCCACGCTACTTTCCCTTGATTCACCTTGTTAAGCCCGCCCAGCGGGCTCAGCAGGCCAATTAAGGGACATCTGGTTATTGGTGACGTCAGCGATTGACATTTCATCTGTCAAGAGCTTTTGACAGATGAAATATCAGCATTTGAAGGCTCTGTGAAGCTGTCAAACAATGACAATCTGTCTTCTAACTTGAGTCCTTCTACTCAGACTCAGTTAGAGAGCTCTCCAGACCAGAAAGCAGAGACTGCAGCTTTTGACAGCTCAGCGGCCATTCTGCTTTCTGTGCCGGTGAGCTGAGGGACTCCCGAGAACTGAAGGGAGGAAGCCTGGAGGAGAAAGTAAAGGTAAGTAAAACTTATTCAAACACTTTACACACACCAAACACAATTAACTCTGCACACATGCACCCATCCCTCACCTGCACACCGGACATCTCGACCCCTCCAAGCCCCGCAGACCGACGGTCCACCTCGCTAACTTGGCGTGGTTTGGAGCCGTCAGGCAGCCCACATTTCAGGGCTAAAAATAGGGATTAGCCAAAAAACTGCCTGTTAACTACCCGTTAACAGGCAGTTAATTGGCACTGATCCCCCTTCCCGCCTCGGGGAGGCAGCTCCCAGCACAGGTCGGGTACCCGCCTCCTGGGACCTTGGCATGGAGGCGGGTTGTGGGCGGAATGGGTACGTGCCCCCCGAATTTGCAATTTTCCCACCACTCCCGCCTCCAAACCCGCCTCCACGGGGCTTGGAAAATAGAGCCCTATGCCTATATTTATCTTTCCAGTTTTTAAAAAACAAACACAAAAAGGACGGAGAGAGAGGAAGGGACATGGAGAGGATATGCAGACAGCAGGATTTGACACGTTGGACCCCCTGGGACACATCTCATTGTCTTGGCTGTGCTCTTGGTGTGTCTTTGATGTAAGGAAAGATTGTATCTCTGTAGTATCTGTGTTTATATTCTGTGAACTTTTTTAGATTCACTCATAGTAACTTGACCTGAAGAAGGGGCGATCGATAGCTCCGAAAGCTTGTAATTTTAAATAAATCTGTTGGACTATAACCTGGTGTTGTGCGACTTCTTATATTTATCAAACTCAGGAGCACTTCTGGAAACTGGGGGGGACGGATCCAGCCCCAGGCACTGAGCTTTCACCCTCTGCTGTCAGCCGTGGCTCAGTGGGTAGCACGCTCACTCTGTGAGTCATGAAGGTTGTGGGTTCAATTCCCACTCCAGTGACTTCCAGCCCAACAATCTAGTTGACACTCCAGTGCAGCGCTGAGGGAGTGCTGCACTGTCGGAGGTGCCGTCTTGTCAGATCCGGATCACACGCCACACACAGATTACCCAAAAGGGTTTTTAGAAGTTGCAAGCCTTTTATTAAAGAGACAGTTTTAAAGCACAATCAGGTATGACATATGGTTTAAGCCGAGTATAACAGACATACAACCCGTGACAGTAGAGATCGATCTACCACTCCCGAATCGGAATGCCACGACCGGACGGACGGGGAGGCAGTATGGTGGTCTGGGATTGGGTGGATTCCTGCAGTCTGTTGCAGCGGTCACTTCCATTGGCTCATCTCTCGAGCTGTTGGAGGTGTTAGGCCGTCAGCCACCTCAGAGGCTTAACTTGACCAAGGTGTTAGGCCGTAGCCACCTCGGGGAAGCCTTCGCCCCCTAACTGCCTGATTTCCTCTCTCGGTCGTCTATATTTATAGTTATGTCGGTGGGCTGGTAATCACCTGGTGTCAATCATTTGATCCCCCATCCTATTGTCCAATTGTGAAGTAGGAAGGCATCCCTTGCCGTCCCTTTCTGCATGACTGACGAGGCCTCCCTCTTATCTTTCTGAGGAAACATAGAAACATAGAAGATAGGAGCAGGAGTAGGCCATTCGGCCCCTCTAGCCTACTCCACCATTCAATGTGATCATGGCTGATCATCCAAATTCAGAACCCTGTCCCTGCTTTCTGCCATATCCCTTGATACCTTTAGCCTTAAGAAATATATCCAACTCCTTCTTGAATCTATTTAATGAATTGGCCTCTACTGCCTTCTGTGGCAGAGAATTCCACAGGTTCACCACTCTCTGGGTGAAGAAATTCCTCCTAATTTCTGTCCTAAATGGCTTACCCCTTATCCTTAGACTGTGACACCTGGTTCTGGACTCCCCGACCATCGGGAACATCCTTCCTGCATCTAGTCTGTCTAGTCCTTTCAGAATGTTATGTTTCAATGAGATCCCCTCTCATTCTTCTATACTCCAGCGAGTATAAGCCCAATCGACCCAATCTCTCCTCATATGTCATTCCTGCCATCCCAGGTATCAGCCTTGTGAATCTTCGCTGAACTCCTTCCATGGCAAGAACCATGTTTTGTTATGTTTCTTTAAGGTGATTTTATGACTTTTTGGCTCCATTTTTGTATATTATCCCCCCACCCTGTGTTGTTTTGCATTTTACGATTCCCTTATCACTTCTATTTGTCTTTTGATGCTTGACATTCGACCTTGCTGGCATTTCTGCTATCTGTTCCCGGCTGCATGTTGTCAGTCTCTGTTCGAAGAATTAAAACCCATCTTTGAATCTCACAGCTATTTCTTCCAGTCTTTGGGATGAGATGTTAAACCGAGGCCCCGCCTGCTCTCTCAGGTGGATGTAAAAGATCCCACGGCCACTATTTCAAAGAAGAGCAGGGGAGAGTTATCCCCCGGTGTCCTGCCCAATATTTATCCCTCAACCAACATAACAAAAAACAGATAAGCTGGTCGTTAAGGTGGCTCCATAGCTCAGGGGTTAGAGCACTGGTCTTGTTAAGTCCAGGAGTCGTGAGTTCAAATCTCACTGGGGCTTCTACAAATTTAATTTCTGAGCTCACTGCTAATTAACAGTATGTTTCCTTTTTGTTAGCTACATCATTAAATAAATTTAAAACAGAAATGGATAATTTCCTAGAGGTAAATGGAATTAGGGGTTACGGGGAGCGGGCAGGAAATTGGACATGAGTCTGAGTTCGGATCGGTCAAGGCCCTGTGGGTGGCGGAGCGGGCCCAGGGGCTGAGTGGCCGGGTCCTGCTCCTACTTCTTGTGTTCTTTAGATTTGAGGTTAGGAAATGAGCAGCCATGATCTTATTGAATGGCGGAGCAGGCTCGAGGGGCCGATTGGCCTACTCCTGCTCCTATTTCTTATGTTCTTATCATCACGTTGCTGTTTGTGGGAGCTTGCTGTGCGCAAATTGGCTGCTGCGTTTCCCACCTTACAAGAGTGACTCCACTTCAAAAAGTACTTCATTGGCTGTAAAGCGCTTTGAGACGTCCGGTGGTCGTGAAAGGCGCTACATAAATACAAGTCTTTCTTTCTTTCTTGGTGACCTCTGGGGTCAAATCCAGTCCCACATAGAGTGATCATGTGCTCCCCCTCTCCCTCTTTCTCTCTCTCTCTCTCTCTATCTATCATAAGAATGCCTCACCCTCTCCCTCTCACTCGACCCGTGACTGCCTGGCACAGATCATAGGGAGACACGGACCTCCCGATACGCACTGATACTCACATACAAGGGGTCGTTTTCCAAGGGTCCTTTGACCAGGGCGAAGCAAGGGTACTGGAGCAGAGAGACAACTGCCGAGAGAGCCATCAGCAGTCCGAAAACCTTCCCAAAGTGGCGGGTAGGGAATCTGGGGAACAAGCAGAGAGAGAAAGAGGAGGTTCACAGAATTACACGGAGTCGACAGCACAGAAACAGGCCATCTGGTCCGTGCCGGTGTTTATGCTCCACACGAGCCTCTTCCCACCCCTCTTCATCTCACCCCATCAACATCTCCTTCTATTCCTTTCTCCCTCATGTGTTTATCCAGCCTCCCATTCAATGGATCAATGCTATTCGCCTCAACCACTCTCTGTGGTGGCGGGTTCCACGTTCTCACCACTCTCTGGGTAAAGTTTCTCCTGAATTCCCGATTGGATTTATTAGTGATTATTTTATATTGATAACCCCTAGTTCTGGTCGCTCCCCACAAGTGGAAACAGCTTGTCTACATTACAGTCTGTATGGGAGTCTGAATGGACAACGGGTCATGGAAACCCAGATCTAACACTGTGTGTGAAGGAGTCTGAATGGACTCCTGGTCTGAGAATCCCAGATCTAACATTGTGTGTGAGGGGAGTCTGAATGAACTCCTGGTCTGAGAATCCCAGATCTAACACTGTGTGTGAGGGAGTCTGAATGGACTCCTGGTCTGAGAATCCCAGATCTAACACTGTGTGTGAGGGAGTCTGAATGGACTCCTGGTCTGAGAATCCCAGATCTAACACTGTATGTGAGGGAGTCTGAATGGACTCCTGGTCTGAGAATCCCAGATCTAACACTGTGGGTGAGGGAGTCTGAATGGACTCTTGGTCTCAGAATCCCAGATCTAACACCATTTACTTTCAATCTAGGCCCCCTGGATATTGACTTCTCTGCTAAGGGAAATAGGTCCTTCCTATCCACTCTATCTAGGCCCCCCCATGATTTTATACGCCTCAATTAGGTCTCCCCTCAGCCTCCTCTGTTCCAAATAAAACAACCCCAGCCTATCCAATCTTTCCTCATAACTAAAATTCCCCAGCCCAGGCAACATCCTTGTAAATCTGCTCTCCACCCTCTCGAGTGCAATCACATCTTTCCTGTAATGTGGTGACCAGAACTGCGCGCAGTATTCCATCTGCACCCTAACTAGTGTTTTATACAGTTCAAGCATAACCTCCGTGCTTTTATATTCTATGCCTCGACTAATAAAGGCAAGTATCCCGTGCGCCTTCTTAACCACCTGATCTACCTGTCCTGCTACCTTCTGGGATCTGTGGACATGCACCCCAACGTCCCCCTGTTTCTCTACATTTCTCAGTGTCCTACCATTTATTGTCTAATCCCCTGCCTTGTTAGCCCTCCCCAAATGCATTACCTCACACTTCTCCGGATTGAATGTGAGAAAGGTGGACAGAAAATTGTAGAGACAGAGAGAGAGAGAGATAAAGACTGAAAGAAACAGACCGAGATAGAGTGTAACTGAGTTGCCTTGGGATGTTTTAGTAGGTGAAAGTTGCTCTATATTGTTGTTGAGAAGAGACTATTGAAGAGACTGAGGCAGGTATTGGGGGGATGTGACACAATCTGAGTGTTTAACTGCGCACTGCCTCATTCTTCAAGCGCACAGCACTAACTGGGAGTGTCAACCAATACTGGGCAGGTGGCTCCATAGCTCAGGGGTTAGAGCACTGGTCTTGTAAACCAGGAGTCGTGAGTTTAAACCTCACTGTGGATCTCTACAAATTTATATTCTGTTGCTAAATGCACTTTCCATTTACTGATAAATATTAAAGAACTTTGAGACTGATGCAAGCCCTGTTTTTCTCTGTCCCACCTTACTGCTCCTTTTCCCTCTCTGCCCTGCCCCCTCTATCGTTATCCCTCTCCCCTTATCTCTCTCCTGTTCCCACTCTCTCTTCCTCTCCCGTTTCTCTTCTCTCCCCACTTCTTGCTCCCCCTCTCTCCTGCCTCTCCCCTCTCTCTCTCCCCATCTCCCCATCCCCCTCTTTCTATCTCCCACTCTCTCTCCCTCTCTCCCCTTCCCCACTCTGCTCTCTCTCTCCATTCCCTTCTCTCTCTCTCTCCTTCTCTCTCTCACTTTATCCTCTTCCCCACTCTCTCCCTTTTCCCCTCTGCTCTCTCTCCATTTCTGCTTGCCCCTTCTCTCTCTCCCCCCTTCTCCCTCTCTCTCGTTCACTCTCCTTCTCTCTCTCTCTCTCTCCCCCCTTCTCCCTCTCCGCTTCCCTCTCTCCCCATCCCCCTCTCTTTTTTCCCTTCACTCTCATCCACTTATCTCGATCCCGATACCCCTCTCCCCAATCGCTCCCCTACCCCCTCTCTCCCCTCTCTTTCTTTTCTTCCCCTCTCTCATAGTAGCATAAGAAATAGGAGCAGTTGTAGGCCATTTGGCCTGTAGGGGGTGGTAATGGGGTCAGCCTACGCCTTCTGACTCAGTGAGTGGTTCGAATCGCTCCCACACCCCTGGTGCCTAGACTTTGGACTTATTTAGCGTTTGTGAACAAAAAATGCAGTAGACAACAGGTTCTGATAAAAGAATTTTGACTTTATTAAAAGAAAAAGGTAACAAACTTAAAACACACTTAATACTTAAACACAGGTTGGGGAACACTCGGTACTGGCGAGGGATAAAAACAATATATCAAACAAAAACCTTATCTCTCCCAAAGATCCCACTATCTAGCTAGGTTTTGGTTTCAGGAGATTAGGGATAATGCTCACCAAACGAATGGTCACTGAGGCAGTCGCTCTGGTTTCTTCTTGTGTGATGGTCTGTTTGTGGAGTTGTTGGCCTTCCTTCTTCCTCCTCGTGGCTTGTGGTGTCTTTTCTAGAGCAGGGCTGAGAGAGAGAGAGAGAGAGAGTGAGCTGTGCCAGCGTTGTCAGCGAGTCCAAAAGAGCGAGTCCTGGGACAGGCTCCAATTATATTGTCCTTTTCGCGCCCAAAACCCCTTACTAAAACGGTTTCCTTTAGGTTTCAAAATGAGCCCTGTTTAGTCCATTGTCTAGTTTTGGCGGGCTTGCCAGTTCCGATGGCTTTAACTTGGTATTAAACATGTCCTGGTCATTTCCCGATTTAGGCAAAGCCTTTATCTACGCGCCAAATCTCGTCCCTATTGTCCTAGGTCTTGGCGGGCTTTAAATATGTCCTGTGGATACCTGGTTGATTGGTTCTTGATGAAGTGAATGTTTTATTGATTTCAGGCCCCTGGCATCCTGTGTGGGCCTGGGAATTTCAAAAGAGGTGTTGGATTATTCATATTTCGATGTGTGTGTCAGGCTTTTGGGTTTTGTCTCTATCTTCTTGATAGGAAGGCAGTGTAAACACATTCCCAGACAGCTTAATACACTGCCTGGCCACGCCCCTCTGCAGCCTGTCGGTATCTGTGAAAAGGTGTCTTTCCCAACAGTAAGATTCAAAAAGTCATTTTCCTCAGGGTTTTCGTCCCTGTTCTTTAAAAATGTCCAAAACTGAGGGTTTTACCTCAAAGCACTTCACTTAGGGTTCTGTTCGAGTTTCTGGGGGATTTTGCGAAGCCTACAGGCCCTTCGAGCCTGCTCCGCCATTCAATGAGATCATGGCTGATCTTCTACCTCATCTCCACACTCCTGCACTATTCCCATATCCCTTGATTCCCTTAATATTCAAAAATCTATCGATCTCTGTCTTGAATATACTCAACGACTGAGCCTCCACAGCCCTCGGGAGTAGAGAATTCCAAGGATTCACCACCCTTTGAGTGAAGATATTTCTCCTCATCTCAGTCCTAAATGGCCGACCCCTTATTCTGAGACACTGACCCCAGGTTCTAGACTCCCCGGCCAGGGGAAACATCCTCCCTGCATCGACTCTGTCAAGCCCTGTAAGAATTTTATATGTTTCAATGAGATCACCTCTCATTCTTCTAAACTCTAGAGGATGTAGGCCTAGTCTACTCAATCTCTCCTCATAGGACAATCCACCCATCCCAGGAATCAGTCTGGTGAACCTTTGTTGCACTCCCTCTATGGCAACTATATCCTTCCTTAGGTAAGGAGATTAAAACTGTACACAATACTCCAGGTGTGGTCTCACCAGGGCCCTGTATAATTGCAGTAAGACGTCTTTACTCTTATACTCAATTCCTCTTGTAATAAAGGCCAACATACCATTTGCTTCCCTAATTGCTTGCTGTACCTGCATGTTAACTTTCAGCGATTCGTGTACAAGGATACCCAGGTCCCTCTGAACACCAACATTTCCCAATCTCTCAACATTTAAAAATTACTCTGCTTTTCTATTTTTCCTACCAGAGTGGATAACATTAAATTCAATTTGCCATGTTCTTGCCCACACACTTAGCCTGTCTATATCCCCTTGAAGCCTCTTTGCATCATTCTCACAACTTACATTCTCACCTAGCTTTGTATCATCAGCAAACTTGGATATATTACATTTGGTACTCTCATCCAAATCATTGATGTAGATTGTGAATAGCTGAGGCCCAAGCACTGATCCTTGCGGTACCCCACTAGTTACAGCCTGCCAACCAAAAAATGACCCATTCATTCCTACTCTCTGTTTTCTGTCCGTTAACCAATCCTCAGTCCATGCTAGTATATTACCCCTAACCCCATGAGCCCTAATTTTGTCTAATCACTGCTTGTGTGGCACCTTATCGAATGCCTTTTGAAAATCCAAATACACCATATCCACTGGTTCCCCCTTATCTATTCTGCTAGTTACAACCTCAAAAAATTCTAACAGATTCGTCAAACACGATTTCCCTTTCATAAATCCGTGTTGACTCTGCCCAATCCTATTATTATTTTCTAAGTGCCCTGTTACTGAAGGGATAATTACTAGTCCCAGCCCCTTTAGGGCTAAACTGGATCAGGCGTATTCCTCAGATGTTCACTTTCAACTAAAGTTTGAGGTAGCCGAATCCTAAAGATGCCTAATTGGGTCTAAAGGACTGGACCATCTCTCCCTAAAGGAAAGGAACAACCTGAAGATGTCACCGTCTTCCAGATAGCACTTTTAATAAGTTTAGCTAGACTGTAACGTTCTGGATATTATGAGGGTCCGGAAAACTCCCCCAGAATTCTGCAACTCCTCACCAAAGAGTTTACAGAGATTGAGTTCGCGAGTTTGATACAGAAGTATTATGTGAGACAATTCAAAAAATATATAGATTTATTAAAGAACCGACATATAATTTACAGTTGGTGAGTCAATCGCAACATTAACAGTTCCGAAAAGAGAAAGCTTACAGTCTTATTATCAGAGAACCTTACATTCAAATCTTAACTTCACTACAGTTTTACAGTTCTCAGTGTTCTACAGGATATCCAACAAAATCAAATACCTTTGATCCCTGAGGTACAAAGAGTTGGAGACTTACAGAGCCGCCTCTGAAGCTGAGAATCGCTTTGCCCGATTAAAGCGAGTCTACTATCCCATTTGAGAGTTTAATATTTATACCCTTTTCCTGTGGTATTTCCTGTAAGGTTTTCTGCTGATGTAAGCTAATTATCTCTAGTCATTTTTCTGCTGACTTCTGCAATTCTTACAGTCACCTCAGCTGGTAGCATTACAGAATTATGTCTCCTCTCTAGGTGTTCTAAGTTTACCATAAAAAACGGTGTGATGGCAGGTGTGTTTTTTACTTGATTTCATTTTTATGAAGGCAGATGTTTCTTACTTTTATGTGCTTCTTTACGAAGTGTAAATTAGAACACCTTATCCACGGTGAACCATTGTTTCATTCCAAAAGGTTCAGCCTGCCAGAGCCTTTAACCTTCTGTTTCAATAAGGTTATTGATTCAGTGTCAACAACTATCTTATCTCAATAGCCAGAATTCTTTCACAGCTTTTTCATAGTTAGGTTTCTAGATTTCCAAACCCAGTTTGTCGTGTTTTAATAAGGCCAGAATTCTTTCAAAAGATAGTGTATTTTTCTGAATAGGTTATAAGGCTTATCCCTTCACATTGCCATATCCTTACTAATAGATTCTAGCATTTCCCCTACTACTGATGTCAGGCTAACTGGCCTGTAGTTCCCTGTTTTCTCTCTCCCTCCTTTCTTAAATAGTGGGGTTACATTTGTTACCTTCCAATCTGCGGGAACCGTTCTAGAATCTATGCAATTTTGGAAAATGACAAACAATGTCTTTCTCTATAGCCACCTCTTTCAAAACCCTAGGATGTTGGCCATCAGGTCCAGGTGTTTTATTGGCTTTCAGTCCCATTAATTTCCCCAGTACTAATTTTTTACTAATACTAATTTCTTTCAGTTCCTCATTCTCACTAGACCCTTCTTGCTCCACTATTTCCGGGGAGTTTTTTGCATCTTCTTCCGTGAAGGCAGACACAAAGGGCTGGATTTTCTCAGTCCCGAGGAGGCGGGTATGGAGGCGGGACTGCCGGGAAAGTGGCAGGATTTGGGGGCGGGTGGCAAACCCGCTCCCAGCCCGCCTCCATGCCCTCTTGCCTGGAGGCGGAAAGCTGTCCTGCCCCGGGTCCCGTCTCCTTGGAAGCGGGAAGGGATTAAAGCCTATTAACTTCCTGTTAACAGGTAGTTAACAGGCAGAAAATAGGATTATCCCCATTTTTCGTCCTGAAGTGCGGGCTTCCCGACCTGGGGGAACACCGCCAGGGTGTAGGAGGCGAGTAGGAGGTCTGCGCAGGCCTGAAAGTGCGATGTAGAGATGAGTGATGGGTGCAAGTGTGGAGTGGTAAGTATGTGAGGTGAGTGTAAAGTGTTAGAAAATGTTAACTTACCTTTGTTTCTACCTGCAACCTTCAGCCGCTGTGGAGCCAGAGTCCCCGACATCTCCATTGTAGAGATCACAGACTGGCTGTTGCATCCTCCGAATACAACAGCCAGCTGATTTCTGCAAAGTAGAAAGGTTTGATGAGTCCTGAACACAAGTTCTCATCAAACTGCACAGAATGTCAGTGATTGACAGCTTCACAGAGCTGTCAAACGATGACAATTCTTCTTTCAAAAATTCTTTACAGATGACATGTCATACATTGACGTGCTCGGTCACTGACTTCTCCCTAATTGGCATGCTGAGCCCGCCGGGCGGGCTTAACAAGGTCAATCAGGTGAAAATCCCGCTGGTTGGCCAGAAGCTGATGGAGCCGGGACTGAAACCCGGCAAGCGGCAGTCCCGCCTCCAAAACGTCTCCATTCATAAAATCCAGCCCAAAGTATTTGTTTAATTTCTCAGCCAGTCCCTTATTCCCCATTATAATTTCTCCTGTCTCAGCCTGTAAGGGACCCACATTTACTTTCGCTAATCTTTGCCTTTTTGCATACCGATAGAAGCTTTTACCGTCTGTTTTTATGTCTCTTACTAGTTTACTCTCATATTCTATTTTCCCTTTCTTTATCAATTTCTTGGTCCTCCTTTGCTGAATTCTAAAATCCTCCCAATCCTCAGGCTTACTATTCTTTTTGGCAACATTATAAGCCTCTTCCTTGGATCTAATACTATTGTTAATTTCTCTTGTTAGCCACGGTTGGACCACTTTTCCTGTTAGGCTTTTGTGCCTTAAAGGAATGCATATTTGTTGTAAATTATGCATTAATTCTTTACGTGCTACCAATTGCTTCTCTACCATCATACCTTTTAATGTAGTTTCCCAATCTACATTAGCCAACTCGCCCCTCATACCTACATAGTTTGCTCTGTCTACATTTAAGACCCTTGTTTCGGATTTAACTAAATCTCTTTCAAACTCAATTTAAAATTCTCTCTCTCCCCTTCCCCTCTCTCCCTTTACCTCTCTCCCCTTCCCCCTCCCCCTCTCTCTCTCCCATTCTCCCTCACCCATCTCTCTCCCCTTCCCCCTCTCTTCCCTTCCCTCTCTTCTCCCTTCTCTCTCCCCTTGTCCCTCTCTCTCTCTCCCCTTGTCCCCCTCTCTCCCTCCCCTTCCCCTCTCTCTCCTCTTCCCTTCCCTCTCTTCTCCCCTCACTCTCCCTTTGTCCCTCTCTCTCTCTCCCCTTCTCCCTCGCTCTCTCTCCCCTTCCCCTCTCTCTCTCCCCTTCCCCTCTCTCTCTCTCCCCTTCCCCCTCTCTTCCCTTCCCTCTCTTCTCCCGTCACGCTCCCCTTGTCCCTCTCGCTCTCTCCCCTTCTCCCGCGCACTCTTTCCCCTTCCCCTCTCTCTCTCCCCTTCCCCCCTCTTCCCTCCCTCTCTTCTCCCCTCACTCTCCCCTTGTCCCTCGCTCTCTCTCCCCTTCCCCTCTCTCTCCCCCCCTTCCCCTCTCTCTCCCCTTCCCCCTCTCTTCCCTTCTCTCTCTTCTCCCCTCACTCTCCCCTTGTCCCTCTCGCTCTCTCACCATCCCCTCTCTCTCTCCCCTTCCCCTCTCTCTCTCCCCTTCCCCTCTCTCTCTCCCCTTCCCCTCTCTCTCTCCGCTTCCCCCTCTCTTCCCTTCCCTCTCTTCTCCCCTCACTCTCCACTTGTCCCATCGCTCTCTCCCCTTCCCCTCTCTCTCTCCACTTCTCCTCTCTCTCTCCCCTTCACCTCTCTCTCTCCCCTTCCCCTCTCTCTCTCCCCCTTCCCTTCTCTCCCTCCCCTTCCCCCTCTCTTCCCTTCCCTCTCTTCTCCCCTCACTCTCCACTTGCCCCTCTCGCTCTCTCCCCTTCCCCTCTCTCTCTCCCCTTCCCCTCTCTCTCTCCCCCCTTCCCCTCTCTCTCTCCCCTTCCCCCTCTCTTCCCCTCCCTCTCTTCTCCCCTCTCTCTCCCCTTGTCCCTCTCTCTCTCTCCCTTTCTCCCTCGCTCTCTCTCCCCTTCCCCTCTCTCTCTCCCCTTCCCCTCTCTCTCCCCTTCCCCCTCTCTTCCCATCCCTCTCTTCTCCCCTCACTCTCCCCTTGTCCCTCTCTCTCTCCCCTTCCCCTCTCTCTCTCCCGTTCCCCTCTCTCTCCCCCCTTCCCCTCTCTCTCTCCCCTTCCCCCTCTCTTCCCCTCCCTCTCTTCTCCCCTCACTCTCCCGTTGACACTCTCTCTCACTGCCCTTCTCCGTCGTTCTCTCCCTCCCCTTCCCCTCTCTCTCTTCCCTTCCCCCTCCTTCTGCCTCTCACCCCGCAGTAACCAGAGAACTGAGAATGAGGTAATTGACAAAAGAGTCAGAGTGGGGAGATGAGGGGAGATTTTTTACACGGTGGATACTAGGGAAATCGAGGGATATGGGGATCGGGCGGGATAGTGAGTTTGAGGTAGAAGATCAGCCATGATCTTATTGAATGGTGGAGCAGGCTCGAGTGGTCTACTCCTGCTCCTTTTCTTATGTTTTTATCAGTTGTTGTGATCAGGAACGCACTGCCTGAAAGGGCAGTGGAAGCAGATAGAATAGAATTACACAGAAAGAGGCCATTCGGCCCAACTGGTCCGTGCCGGTGTTTATGCTCCACACGAGCGTCCTCCCACCCCTCTTCATCTCACCTATCAGCATAACCCTCTATTCCATTCTCCCTCATGTGTTTATCTAGCTCCCCCTTTAATGCCTCGATGCTATTCTCCTCACCCACTCCCTGTGGTGGCGAGTTCCACATTCTCACCCCTCTCTGGGTGAGGGAGTTACTGCTGAATTCCTTACTTTAATAGTAACTTTCAAAAGTGGGAATTGGTAAATGCTTGAAGCGGAGCAACGTGCAGGGCGAAGGGGAAAGAGTGTGTGAGTGGGACTAATTGGATAGAATCTTTCAAAGAGCCAGCACAGACACAGTGGGCCCAATGACCTCCTTCTGTGCTGTCTCATTCTGCGAGTGTTCGGTAAGGAATCATCGTGAATGTTTCGAGGAACAGCACCTCATTTTTCCTTTAGACACCCTACAGCCCTCTGGACTCAACATCGAGTTCAACAATTTTAGATCATAAACTCGGCCCCTATCACATTTATATTTTATTTTTTCATCCACCCTTTTGTTTGCCCCTCCCCCTTTTCTTTTTCCCTCCTAGAAGCTGTCAGCTGTCCTTCATTCTGCCAGTACATTTCACACTTCTTTTAGCCTCAACCTGTCACATTAACACCTCCTCTTGCCTTGATCATCTCTTACTGTCTCTCAATGTCTCTTAATCTCTCCTTTTGTTCTAGCATCCCCTCCCCCTTTTTCCCAGCTTTATACTTGCTGTAAATCTATTTCATTTCCTGCTTTTTTCCAGTTCTGACGAAAGGTCTTCGACCTGAAACGTTAACTCTGTTTCTCTCTCCACGGATGCTGCCTGGCCTGCTGAGTTTTTCCAGCGTTTTCTGTTGTTATTTCGGATTTCCAGCATCCGCAGTATTTTGCTATCGCATCGTGAATGTTTGTCTGGGCCCCACCCTCTTGTCAGGAACAACATTGCTAAAGTAGAAAGTTTGAGTACGGGTGTCTCCATAGCTCAGGGGTAAGTGAATCCCGGCCTTGCCAGCACCGCCCGCCGCCCCGTGAATGAAAAACAAATTGCAAAAGATCCCTTCGTCATGCTTCAAAGACATGGCACTAACTGGGGAATTTCCAATCTCTCCCACCAGGTGGCCCCATAGCTCAGGGGTTAGAGCACTGGTCTTGTAAACCAGCGGTCGTGAGTTCAAATCTCACTGGGGCCTACTCAATTTTGGCTTTCTGTTTCTAAAGTCACCGTCAATTCGCAAACACCTTTACACCATCGACAAGAAGCATTCACTCTGCACTTGTCAAACAGCCCACAGCAGTTTCACTTTCCATCCCCAGTCTGTATCTGATTGTTTTCGTGTCAAGTCACTGATATTTCACATTTCCTGCCTTCGCTGTTTTTATTGATGTAAGATGATCTAAAGCGGCTGAAAGGGTTAAGTTACGAGAACAGGTTACATAGACTAGGCTAGTATTCCCCTGAGTATAGAAGATTTAGGGGGGGGTCTAATCGAGGTGTTTAAGATGATCGAAGGAGTTGAAAGGGTAGATAGAGGGAGAAGCTATTTCCTCTGGTGGGGGGAGTCCAGTACCGTGGGCCATAACCTTAGAATTCGAGCCAGGCCGTTCAGGGGTGATGTCAGGAAGCATTTCTTCACACAAAGGGGAGTGGTAATTCTGGAACTCTCTCCCACAAAAAGCTGTGGAGGCTGGCGGGGGGGTCAATTGAAGGTTTCAATTCTGAGATTGGTATGATTTTGTTGGGTAAGGGTATTAAGGGTTACGGAACCAAGCTGTGCTGATGGAGTTACAATAAAGATCAGCCTTAAACATTCATTCACTGTACCATGGCTGTTGGATAACTCCTTTAAACAGATTCGCAAAAGTAGAGACAGTAATATGTTTGATAACTCATTCATTTATTACCAACCAAACATGAATCTTAAACATCTTAACCAACAAAACATTAATCAGAAGCACCCGAAACAACCAAACATTAATCTTGAACACCCCAACCATCATTCTGACTATGTTGTGTGTCATCTACAGGGACCCATACACCCATTAGGTTGGACAACCATTATTTTGACTTCTTGTGAGTTCTGTGTCCTCTACAGGGACCCGTACTCTCTGCACATTGTTACCGGTATTCTTCATGAAGAACAATGTGGTCCCCACGCTGACATCCTTAAAAAGGAAACGCATTCCATAGGTAACGGGAGTGAGGTTTCCTCATGCAACAGTGCTCATTCCGGCACCCTTAAAAGGGAATTGTTCTCCGCTAAACACTGCCGCTTTGCTGTAGACCTCACTTCCGACACCGTTAAAAGGGCAATGCTTTAAAGGAAGCAGTACAGCACCCCTATCGCTTGTGGGACCAGGCAAGTTTAAGAGGTAGAATGAGACTGAGCAGGAGGTGGGGGGAAGGGAAGGAGAAAGGGGAGAAGGAGAGAGAGAAGGGGAGGAGAGGGGGGAAGGGGAATGGGAGAGTGTGGGATGGGGAGAAGGAAAGAGGGTGAAGGGGTAAAGGAGAGAGAGGAGGGGAGGAGAAGTAGAGAGGGGAAGGGGCAAAGGAGAGAGAGGAGGGGAAAAGAAGGAGAAAGGTGAGGGTGAAGGGAGGAGGGGGAAGGAGAGGGGAAAAGGAGAGGGAGGAGTGGTGATGGAGGGAAGGAAAGAGGAGAGAGGGAGGAGAGAGAGTGGGAAGGGGAGAAGGAAAGAGAGGAGATGAAAGGAGAGAGGGAGGGAAGGGGTGGAGGAGAGAGAGGAAGGGTGATGGAGAAAGAGGGAAAGGGAGAAGGAGAGAGGATGGGAGAAGGAGAGCGAGAGGTAAGGGGAGAAGGAGAGAGGGGAAGGGCGGAGGAGAGAGAGGAGGAGAGCAGGAGAAAGAGGGAAGGGAAGAAGGAGAGATAGGGAAGGGGAGGAGGATTGGGGAGGGGGAAGGAGAAGGCGGAAGGGGAGATAAAGAGAGAGAGGGAAGGGAAGAAGGAGAGGGGGGAAGGGAAGGAGGGAGTGGCAAGCGGAGATGGAGAGAGAGTAGGGAAGAGTGGAGAGGGGGAAGGGGAGAAGGAAGGAAGGGACGTAAGTCGAGAGAGGGAGATTAGGAGAGAGAGGGATGGGGAGAAGGAGAGCGTGGAGGGTGAAGGAGAGGGGTGGAAGGGGAAAGAGGGGGAAGGGTAGAGAGGGGGAAGGGGCGAGAGGGGGAAGGGGAGATGGCGAGAGGGGGCAGGGGAGATGGAGAATGGGGGAAGGGGCGAGAGGGGGAAGGGGAGATGGCGAGAGGGGGAAGGGGAGATGGCGAGAGGGGGAAGGGGAGATGGAGAGAGGGGGATGGGGAGATGGAGAGAGGTGGATTGGAGAGAGAATGGAAGGTTAGAAGGAAAGAGTGGGAAGTGAAGGGGAAAGAGGAGGGGCAAGGGGAGGAGAGAAGGTAGGGGAGAAGGAGAGAGAGGGAAGGAGAGAAGGTGGGAGGAATGGGGAGAAGCAGAGAGGGAAGGGGGAAGGAGAGAGGGAACGGGATAAGGCGAGAGGGGAGGAAGTGGACTATCTGCGTTGGATGTTTAAAACAAAAAAGTTTGCTGAAAAAGAATTAACACTCTTTGTAATCTCTCATTAAGCCCGTCTTCTGATGAAAACATCCCAGAGCGGGACACAGTCGCCGGTATCCTGGGAAAAAGCAGTGATTGCAATTGATCTGATTTTTTAAAAATGATATGATTGGGAATCCCTCTAAACCCAACTTCACCCCCCCCACCCACCCCCCCCGCCCTTTCCACCTCACCCCACCTGCCCAACCGTCCCCACCCACAGCCAGCACTCCCACCCCCACCCCAGCCAGGTGTCCAGCTCAGGTACCAGTGCCCCTCGCCGGTAGATCGCCTTGCTCTGCCAGGCCCGGCACTTCGACTCGGTAGGGCTTCACCCCGCCTCTCTGCCGGGATTCCCGGCGACACTGCACATAGACATTGATGGGATGGACGTAAGCCAAGGTGACCAGGACGACGAATCCGATGTTCATCTGTATCAAGAAGGAGGAAAAGAGACGAACAGAGAGAGAGAGAGAGAGAGTTATTGTTCAGGCAATGGCAATCTCGAACCTTCATCATAGAATCAGAGCACAGCACAGCCCAGGAGGAGGCCATTCGGCCCATCGAGTCTGTGCCGGCTCTTTCGAAGAGCAATCCAGCCAGTCCCACTCTCCCGCTCTTTCCCCATATCCCTGCAATTTTTTCTCCTTCAAGTATTTATCCAATGGCCCCTTTTGACAGGCAACTATTGAATCTGCCTCCACCGCCCTTTCAGGCAGTGCGTTCCGAATCCTAACCACACGTGCCGTAAAAAAATGTTTTTTCCTCGTGTCGCCTCTGGTTCTTTGGCCAACCACCTTCAATCTGTGGCCTCCATCATTTATCGACCCGTCAGCTTTTGGAAACAGTTTCAGTTCATTTGCTCTATCTCAACTGTCCATGATTTTGAACACCTCCATCAAATCTCCTCTTAGCCTTCTCTGCTCAAAGGAGAACAACTTCGCCAGACTCTGCTAAATCTGTTCTGCACCCTCTCCAAAGCCTTCCCATGCTTCATAAAGTTTGCTGCCCAGAACTGGACACAATACTCCAGCTGGGGCCGAACTAGTATTTTATAGAGGTTTAGCACAACTTTAGTACTCTATGCCTCTATTTATCAAATGTGAGAAGTCGCACAACATCAGGTTATAGTCCAACAGCTTTATTTGAAATCACAAGCTTTCGGAGCGCTGCTCCTTCGTCAGGTGAAGTGAAGAGATGCATATGGCCACAGCGTATATAGTCAGAGAACACTGCCAGGTGACTACAGTTAATCTTTCTAACTGCCCTTTATCACACCTCGACAGAGAGATAATCACAGCAATCAAAGGTGTGGATGGTGCCCAAACAGGTCAGTCAGGAAAACATTACATCAAAGACAATGAGGTGGGGTCACAAGGGGTCAATGTGGCAGATGCTGGGGTCTGTATGGAAAACAAAAAACTTTTTTTGCTGGAAATCACAGCAGGTCCGGCCGCATCTGTGTAGAGAGAACAAGCCAACGACGACTCGAGTCTGGATGACTCTACGTCAGGTGGGGTTACATGTAGCGTGACATGAACCCAAGATCCCGGTTGAGGCCGTCCTCATGGGTGCGGAACTTGGCTATCAGTTTCTGCTCGACTATTTTGCGTTGTCGTGTGTCTCGAAGGCCGCCTTGGAGAACACTTACCCGAAGATCGGAGGCTGAATGTCCTTGACTGCTGAAGTGTTCCCCGACTGGGAGGGAACACTCCTGCCTGGCGATTGTTGCGCAGTGTCCGTTCATACGTTGTCGCAGTGTCTGCATGGTCTCGCCGATGTACCATGCTCCGGGGCATCCTTTCCTGCAACGTATGAGGTAGACAACATTGGCCGAGCCACATGAGTATGTACCATGTACCTGTGGGTGGTGTCCTCACTTGTGATGAAGGTATCTGTGTTGATGATCTGGCATGTCTTGCAGAGGTTGCCGTGGCAGGGTTGTGTGGTGTCGTGGTCGCTGTTCTCCTGAAAGCTGGGTAATTTGCTGCGAACGATGGTCTGTTTGAGGTTAGGCGGCTGTTTGAAGGCGAGCAGTGGAGGCGTGGGGACGGCCTTAGCGAGGTGTTCGTCATCATCGATGACATGTTGAAGGCTGCGAAGAACATGGCGTAGTTTCTCTGGAAACTGGGGGGGACAGATCCAGCCCCAGGCACTGAGCTTGTACCCTTTGCTGTCAGCTGTGGCTCAGTTGGTAGCACACTCACTCTCTGAGTCATGAAGGTTGTGGGTTCAATTCCCACTCCAGGGATTTCAAGCCCAACAATCTAGTTGACACTCCAGTGCAGCGCTGAGGGAGTGCTGCACTGTCGGAGGTGCCGTCTTTTCAGATCCGGATCACAGGCCACACACAGATTACCCAAAAGGGATTTTAGAAGTGGCAAGGCTTTTATTAAAGAGCTACAGTTTTAAAGCGCAATCAGGTATTACATATGGTTTAAGCCGAGTATAACAGACACACAACCCGTGACAGTAGAGAGCGATCTACGACTCCCGAATCGGAATGCCACGACTTGACGGAGGGGAGGCAGTACGGTGGGCTCGGATTGGGTGGATTCCTGCAGTCTGCTGCAGCGGTCACTTCCGTTGGGTCATCCCTCGAGCTGTTGGACGGTGTTAGGCCGTCAGCCACCTCGGGGAAACCTTCGCCCCCTAACTGCCTGATTTCCTCTCTCGGTCATCTATATTTATAGTTTTGTCGGTGGGCTGGTAATCAACGGGTATCAATCATTTGATCCCCCATCCTATTGTCCAACTGTGAAGTAGGAAGGCTTCCCTCGCCGTCCCTTTCTACATGACTGACGAGGCCTCCCTCTTATCTTTCTGAGGAAACATAGAAACATAGAAACATAGGAGATAGGAGCAGGAGTAGGCCATTCGACCCCTCTAGCCTGCTCCGCCATTCAATGCGATCATGGCTGATCATCCAAACTCAGTACCCTGTCCCTGCCTTCTCCCCATATCCCTTGATACCTTTAGCCTTAAGAAATATATCCAACTGCTTCTTGAATATATTTAATGAATTGGCCTCTACTGCCTTCTGTGGTAGAGAATTCCACAGGTTCACCACTCTCTGGGTGAAGAAATTCCTCCTCATCTCAGTCCTAAATGGCTTACCCCTAATCCTTAGACTGTGACCCCTGGTTCTGGACTCCCCGACCATCGGGAACATCCTTCCTGCATCTAGTCTGTCCAGACCTTTCAGAATTTTATAAGTTTCAATGAGATCCCCTCTCATTCTTCTATACTCCAGCGAGTATAAGCCCAATCGACCCAATCTCTCCTCATATGTCATTCCTGCCATCCCAGGTATCAGCCTTGTGAATCTACACTGAACTCCTTCCATGGCAAGAACCATGTTTTGTTATGTTTCTTTAAGGACATTTTATGACTTTCCGGCTCTATTCTTGTCTATTATCCCCCCACCCTGTGTTGTTTTGCATTTTACGATTCCCTTATCACTTCTATTTGTATTTTCATGCTTGATATTCGACCTTGCTGGCATTTCTGCCATCTGTTCCCGGCTGCATGTTGTCAGTCTCTGTTCTAAGAATTAAAACCCATCTTTGAATCGAACAGCTATTTCTTCCAGTCTTTCGGATGGGATGTTAAACCGAGGCCCCGTCTGCTCTCTCAGGTGGATGTAAAAGATCCCACGGCCACTATTTCAAAGAACAGCAGGGGGGAGTTCTCCTCGGTGTCCTGCCCAATATTTATCCCTCAACCAACAGAACAAAAAACAGATAATCTGCTCATTGTCACGTTGCTGTTTGTGGGAGCTTGCTGTGCGCAAATTGGCTGCTGCGTTTACCACCTTACAAGAGTGACTCCACTTCAAAAAGTACTTCATTGGCTGTAAAGCGCGTTGAGAGGTCCGGTGGTCGTGAAAGGCGCTACATAAATGCAAGTCATTCTTTCTTTCTTGGTGAGCTGTGGGGTCAACTCCAGTCCCAGATAGAGTGATCATGTGCTCCCCCTCTCCCTCTTTTTCTCTCTCTCTCTCTCTCTCTCTCTATCTATCATACGAATGCCTCACCCACTCCCTCTCACTCGACCCGTGACTGCCTGGCACAGATCACAGGGAGACCGGACCTCCCGATACGCACTGATACTCACATACAAGGGAAAGTTTTCCAAGGGTGCCTTGACCAGAGCGAAGCAAGGGTACTGGAGCAGAGAGACAACTGCCGAGAGAGCCATCAGCAGTCGGACAACCTTCCCAAAGTGCCGGGTAGGGAACCTGGGGAACAAGCAGAGAGAGAAAGAGGAGGTTGACAGAATTACACGGAATCGACAGCACAGAAACAGGCCATCTGGTCCGTGCCGGTGTTTATGCTCCACACGAGCCTCTTCCCACCCTTCTTCATCTCACCCCATCAACATCTCCTTCTATTCCTTTCTCCCTCATGTGTTTATCCGGCCTCCCATTCAATGGATCAATGCTATTCGCCTCAACCACTCTCTGTGGTGGCGAGTTCCACGTTCTCACCACTCTCTGGGTAAAGTTTCTCCTGAATTCCCGATTGGATATATTAGTGATTATTTTATATTGATAACCCCTAGTTCTGGTCTCTCCCCACAAGTGGAAACAGCTTGTCTACGTTACAGTATGTGAGGGAGTCTCAATGGACCCCTGGTCTTAGAATCCCAGATCTAACACTGTGTGTGGGAGTCTGAATGGACTCCTGATCTTAGAATCCCAGATCTAACACTGTGTGTGGGAGTCTGAATGGACTCCTGATCTTAGAATCCCAGATCTAACACTGTGTGTGTGGGAGTCTGAATGGACTCCTGGTCTGAGAATCCCAGATATAACACTGTGTGTGGGGGAGTCTGAATGGACTCCTGGTCTGAGAATCCCAGATCTAACATTAGGTGTGAGGGAGTCTGAATTGACTCCTGGTCTGAGAATCCCAGATCTAACACTGTGTGTGAGGGAGTCTGAATGGACTCCTGGTCTGAGAATCCCAGATCTAACACTGTGTGTGAGGGAGTCTGAATGGAATCCTGGTCTGAGAATCCCAGATCTATCACTGTGTGTGGGGGAGTCTGAATGGACTCCTGGTCTGAGAATCCCAGATCTAACACTGTGTGTGAGGGAGTCTGAATGGACACCGGGTCTTAGAATCCCAGATCTAACACTGTGTGTGGGAGTCTGAATGGACGCCTGGTCTGAGAATCCCAGATCTAACATTGTGTGTGAGGGAGTCTGAATGGACTCCTGGTCTGAGAATCCCAGATCTAACATTAGGTGTGAGGGAGTCTGAATTGACTCCTGGTCTGAGAATCCCAGATCTAACACTGTGTGTGAGGGAGTCTGAATGGACTCCTGGTCTTAGAATCCCAGCTCTAACACAGTGTGTGGGGGAGTCTGAATGGGCTCCTGGTCTTAGAATCCCAGATCTAACACTGTGTGTGAGGGAGTCTGAATGGACTCCTGGCCTGAGAATCCCAGATCTAACACTGTGTGTGAAGGAGTCTGATTGGACTCCTCGTCTTAGAATCCCAGATCTAACACTGTGTGTGTGGGAGTCTGAATGGGCTCCTGGTCTGAGAATCCCAGATATAACACTGTGTGTGAGTGAGTCTGAATGGACTCCTGGTCTGAGAATCCCAGATCTAACACTGTGTGTGGGGGAGTCTGAATGGACTCCTAGTCTGAGAATCCCAGATCTAACACTGTGTGTGGGGAGTCTGAATGGACTCCTAGTCTGAGAATCCCAGACAAACTTTTGAGGGCAGCCGAATTTGAGGAGGACACTCCATAATCCCTCACGGTTGACAGTGTCGAAGGCCTTTGTGAGATCAAAGAAGGCCATGTACAGTGGTTGGTGCTGTTCCCTGCATTTCTCTTGTAATTGACGTGCGGTGAAGATCATGTCCTTTGTGCCCCTTAGTGGGTGGAACCCGCATTGCGACTCTGGGAGTAGCTCTTCGGCCACTGGGATAAGGCGATTGAGGAGGATTCTTGCGATGACTTTCCCTGTGGCAGACAGCAGGGAAACTCTTCTGTAATTACCGCAATCGGACTTGTCACCTTTCTTCAAGATGGTCACAATTACGGCGTCTCTGAGATCCCCTGGCATTCTCTGCTCCTTCCAGATAAGAGAAATGAGTTCATGAATTCGCGCCAGTAGTGCTTCTCCGCCATGCTTTAAGTGCCTCGGCGGGGATTCCATCTGTTGTTCTTCAGTTGTCGAATGGCCTTTTCAACCTCAATCCGGGCTGGGGTTGTGCTGAGGTGGTGGCGGGTAGCATGCTGCGGGGTGAGTTGAAGTCACTCGCGTCGAAGACAGAGTCTTGGTTAAGGAGATCTTCGAAGTGCTCCTTCCAGCGGGCACTGACTGCCTCTCTGTCCTTGATGAGTACCTCTCCGTTCTTGGCCCGCAGTGGGGTAGGGCCTTGGGTGCTTGGGCTGTAGGTGGTCTTGACTGCGCTAAAGAATCCACGCACGTCGTGGTTGTCGGCTAACCGCTGGATCTACTGCGCTTTCTCCACCCACCATCTGTTCTTTAGGTCGCGAGTTTTTTGTTGGACCTCGGCCTTCAGGCGTCTGTAGAGCTGCTTTCTTGCTCGAGTTGTGTCGCTGTTTCCAGATCAGGAATGCCTTGTGCTTGCGGCTTATTAGCTCCTGGATCTCCTGGTCATTCTCGTCGAACCAGTCTTGGTGTTTCCTGGTCGAGTGACCGAGCGTCTCTTCACAGGTGCTGATTATGGAGGCCTTGAGTGCAGACTAGGCGCTGTGGGCACTCTGTGTCTTTGAATCACTGAGAGTCGCCAGGTTGTTTGTGAGGCGCAGGCTGAATAGGGCTTTCTTAGCGGGGTCTTTGAGTGCTCCAGCGTTGATTATCCTGCGGCATTGCTTCTGTTGCTGCTGCTGTTTTGGGGCTACATTGATGGAGATGACAGACAGGTTGACCCACTGTCAAGCAGACCCACTGACAGGCACACAGACAGGCAGATCCACAGACAGGCAGATCCACAGACAGGCAGATCCGCAGACAGGCAGACCGCAGACAGGCAGACCCACTGACAGGCGCACAGACAGGTAGACCCACTGACAGACACTTAGACAGGTAGACCCACTGACAGGCACTTAGACAGGCAGACCCACTGACAGGCACTTAGACAGGTAGACCCACTGACAGGCACTTAGACAGGCAGACCCACTGACAGGCACTTAGACAGGCAGACCCACTGACAGACACTTAGACAGGCAGACCCACTGACAGGCACACAGACTGGCAGACCCACTGACAGGCACACAGACAGGCAGACCCACTGACAGACACTTAGACAGGCAGACCCACTGACAGGCACACAGACAGGCAGACCCACTGACAGGCAGACACACTGACAGGCAGACACACTGACAGGCACTTAGACAGGCAGACCCACTGACAGACACACTAGACAGGCAGACCCACTGACAGGCGCACAGACAGGTAGACCCACTGACAGGCATTTAGACAGGTAGACCCACTGACAGGCACTTAGACAGGCAGACCCACTGACAGACACTTAGACAGGCAGACCCACTGACAGGCACACAGACAGGCAGACCCACTGACAGGCACACAGACAGGCAGACCCACTGACAGACACACAGACAGGCAGACCCACTGACAGGCACACAGACAGGCAGACCCACCGACAGGCAGACACACTGACAGGCAGACACACTGACAGGCACTTAGACAGGCAGACCCACTGACAGACAATTAGACAGGCAGACCCACTGACAGGCACACAGGCAGGCAGACCCACTGACAGACAGGCACACATTCACGCACATAGACAGGTATGCACACAGAAAAGCAGACACACAGACAGGCAGAGTCACTGACAGACAGACCCACAAACGGGTAGACCTACAGAAAGGCGGTCCCACAGACAGAGACACAGACAGACAGACCCACAGACAGACAGACCCACAGACAGACAGAGTCACTGACAGACAGTCCCACAGACAGAGACACAGAGGCAGCGACCCACAGACAGGCACACCCACAGACAGAGACACTGACAGATAGTCCCATAGACAGACAGACGGACAGACAGAGACCCACAGACAGGCAGACCCACAGACAGACAGACCCATAGAGAGGCAGACCCACAGACAGGCAGACCCACAGACTGAGACAATGACAGACAGTACCACAGACAGGCAGCCTCACAGAGAGACAGATCCACAGACAGAGACGCAAAGACAGGCAGACCCACAAACAGGCAAACAGACAGGCAGGCAGGCCCACAGAGAGGCAGACCCACAGACAGGCCCACAGAGAGGCAGGCCCACAGACAGGCAGACCCACCGACAGAGACACAGACAGGCAGACCCACTAACAGGCAGACCCACAGAAGGACCCTCAGACAGACAGACCCACTGACAGACAGACCAACAGACAGAGACACAGAAAGACAGACCCACAGAGAGACAGATCCACTAACAGGTAGACTGACTGACAGGCAGACACACAGACAGGCAGACCCACAGACAGAGACACGGTTAGCAGACGCACAGACAGGCAGACACACAGGTAGGCACTTAGACAGGCAGATCCATACACACACAGACAGAGACACAGACAGGCATACCCACAGACAGGCAGGCCCACAGACAGACCCACAGACAGGCAGACCCACAGACAGACAAATAGACAGACCCACAGACAGGCAGAACAACAGACTGAGACAGAGAAAGGCAGACCCACACACAGACAGACAGACAGGCAGACCACAGACAGGCAGATCCACAGACAGGCACTCAGACAGGCAGACCTACACACACACACACACACACACACACACACACACACACAGAAGCAGACAGGCATACCCACAGACAGGCAGACCCACAGACAGGTAGACCCACAGACAGGTATACCCGCCCACAGGTAGACCCGCAGACAGATAGGCACACATTCACACACATAGACAGGTATGCACACAGACAGACACACTAACAGACAGAACCGCAGACAGGCAGACACACAGACTGACACACAGACAGGCAGACACACAGACTGACACACAGACAGGCAGGCACACAGACAGGCAGTCACTCAGACAGGCAGGCACACAGACAGAAACACTAACAGACAGAACCGCAGACAGGCAGACCCACAGACAGGCAGGCCCACAGTCAGCAGACCCACAGACAGACAGAGGCACTGACATACAATTCCACAGACAGACAGACTCACAGACAGGCATACCCACAGACAGACAAACCCACAGAAAGGCATAACCACAGACAGACAGACCCAAAGACAGCAGACATACAGACAGACAGACCCACAGACAGAGACACTGACAGACAGTCCCACAGACAGACAGACATACAGACAGAGACCCACAGACAGGCAGACCCACAGTTAGGCAGGCCCACAGACAGGCACTGAGACAGGCAGACCCACACACATACACACACACAGACACAGACAGGCAGACTGACAGACAGAGACACAGACAGAGAGATGCACTGACAGACAGACCCAGAAACAGACACACAGACAGGCAGACCCACTGACAGGCAGACCCACTGACAGCAGACCCACACACAGACCACAGAAAGAGAAGCAGACAGAGACACAGACAGACAGATGCACTGACAGACAGACCCAGAAACAGAGACACAGAGAGACAGACCCACTGACAGGCAGACCCACAGACAGACCCACAGAAAGAGAAGCAGACAGAGACACAGACAGACAGACCCGCTGAAATACAGACCCACAGACAGAGACACAGAGAGACAGACCCACAGAAAGACAGACACACTGACAGACAGAACCACTGACAGGCAGACCGACCGACAGGCAGACACACAGACAGGCAAACACACAGACAGGCAGACCCACAGACAGAGACACAGATAGCAGAATCCACAGACAGGCAGACACACAGGCAGGCACTTAGACAGGCAGGCAGACCCATACACACACAGACTGAGACACAGACAGGTATACCCACAGACAGGCAGGCCCACAGAGAGACCCACAGAAAGGGAGACCCACACACAGAGACACAGACAGGCAGACCCACAGACAGACAAACAGACAGACCCACAGACAGGCAGACACACAGACTAACACACAGACAGGCAGACCCACACACAGACAGACAGACCCATAGACGGACCCACAGGCAGGCTGACACATAGACAGGAAAACACACAGACACGCAGACACACAGACAGGCAGACACACAGACAGGCAGGCACACAGACAGGCAGGCACTCAGACAGGCAGGCACACCGACAGAAACACTAACAGACAGAACCGCAGACAGGCAGACCCACAGACAGGCAGGCCCACAGTCAGCAGACCCACAGACAGACAGAGGCACTGACATACAATTCCACAGACAGACAGACTCACAGACAGGCATACCCACAGACAGACAAACCCACAGAAAGGCATAACCACAGACAGACAGACCCATAGACAGCAGACATACAGACAGACAGACCCACAGACAGAGACACTGACAGACAGTCCCACAGACAGACAGACATACAGACAGAGACCCACAGACAGGCAGACCCACAGACAGACAGACCCACAGACAGATTCACAGACAGACAGACCCACAGACAGAGACACAGACAGACAGGCGCACAGACAGAGACCCACAAATAGACAGATGCACAGACAGAGACCCACAGACAGGCAGGCCCACAGTTAGGCAGACTGACAGACAGGCAGACCCACAGACAGACACGCCGACAGGCAGACCCACTGACAGACAGACCCACAGACAGCAGACCCACAGACAGACAGACCCACAGACAGACAGACATACAGACAGAGACCCACAGACAGGCAGACCCACAGACAGAGACACAGACGGGCAGACCCACAGACAGAAAAACAGACAGACCCACAGAGAGGCAGACCCACAGGCTGAGACACAGACAGGCAGACCCACACACAGATAGACAGACCCACAGACAGACCCACAGACAGACAGACCCACAGTAGGCAGACCAACAGACAGACAGACCCACAGACAGAGACCCATAGACAGACAGATCCACAGACAAAGACCCACAGATAGGCAGACCCACAGTTAGGCAGACCCACAGACAGGCAGACCCAAAGACAGACTCACAGACAGGCAGACCCACAGACAGGCAGACCCACAGAAAGGCAGACCCACAGACATAACCACAGACAGGCAGACCCACTGAAAGGCAGACCCACAGACAAGCAGACACACAGACAGAGACACAGACAGAGAGATACACTGACAGACAAGACCCAGAAACAGAGAAACAGACAGGCAGACCCAGTGACAGGCAGACCCACAGACAGACACACAGACAGAGACACAGACAGACACACCCACTGACAGACAGACCCACAGACAGAGACAGACAGAGGCAGACCCAGGGAAAGACAGAACCACTAAAAGACAGACACACTGACAGACAGAACCACTGACAGGCAGACCGACCGACAGGCAGACACACAGACAGGCAAACACACAGACAGGCAGACCCACAGACAGAGACACAGATAGCAGACCCACAGACAGGCAGACACTCAGACAGGCACTTAGACAGGCAGACCCACACACACACAGACAGAGACACAGACAGGCATACCCACAGACAGGCAAGCCCACAGACAGGGAGACCCACAGACAGAGACACAGACAGGCAAGCCCACAGACAGGGAGACCCACAGACAGAGACACAGACAGGCAAGCCCACAGACAGGGAGACCCACAGACAGAGACACAGACAGGCAGACCCACAGACTGAGACACAGACAGGCAGACCCACACACAGATAGACAGACCCACAGACAGACCCACAGACAGGCAGACACACATGAAAGGCCCAGGCTCCATCCCCGGCCTGTGCTTGAGTGAGCTGATCTCACACCCAGTGTGGTACTGAGCTCCACACACAAACACACAGAGCAGGAAAGACCCAGGCTCCACCTGTGATCGTGTGTCATACCGTATTTCGCCTGCAGATGGCATCACACACCCTCCATTCTGATTGGAATGTGAGTTTTATTGATGCAGACGTTAGCCAACCTCAGCACCTTAACAGAATAACAACAGCTGAAACGACAATAAATATTTGGTGCTCTTTAAATCACATTAACCGGACAGCCCCTGCTTCAATAGCATCCCCCGAGATATCCTAATGACCTTAGCTAAACCAAGTGTCTATCACATAGAATACGTTCCCACAATACAATGATATTAATAAGAAATCAGGACACCGGGGTGAACTCCCCTGCCCTTCTTCCAATAGTGGACCTCCATCTGAGATGGCAGACCTGGCCTCCGACAGTGCAGCGCACACTCATGACTGCCCCTCTGACAGTGCGGCGCTCCCTCAGTACTGCCCCTCCGACAGTGCAGCACTCCCTCAGGACTGCCGCTCCGACAGTGCAGCACTCCCTCAGTACTGCTCCTCTGACAGTGCAGCACTCACTCAGTACTGACCCTCCGACAGTGCAGCACTCCCTCAGTACTGCCCCTCCGACAGTGCAGGACTCTCTCAGTACTGCCCCTCCGACAGTGCAGCACTCCCTCAGTACAGCCCCTCCGACAGTGCAGCGCTCCCTCAGTACCGTCCCTCTGACAGTGCAGCGCTCCCTCAGTACTGACCCTCCGACAGTGCAGCGCTCCCTTAGTACTGCCCCTCCGACAGTGCAGCACTCCCTCAGGACTGCCGCTCCGACAGTGCAGCTCTCCCTCAGGACTGCCGCTCCGACAGTGCAGCACTCCCTCAGGACTGCCGCTCCGACAGTGCAGCGCTCCCTCAGTACTGCCCCTCCGACAGTGCAGCGCTCCCTCAGTACTGCCCCTCCGACAGTGCAGCGCTCCCTCAGTACTGCCCCTCCAACAGTGCGGCGCTCCCTCAGTACTGCCCCTCCGACAGTCCAGTGCTCCCTCAGTACTGCCCCTCCGACAGTGCGGCACTCCCTCAGTACAGCCCCTCTGACAGTGCGGCGCTCCCTCAGTACTGCCCCTCCGACAGTGCAGCGCTCCCTCAGTACTGCCCCTCCGACAGTGCGGCACTCCCTCAGTAATGCCCCTCCGACAGTGCAGTGCTTCCTCAGTACTGCGCCTCCGACAGTGCGGCGCTCCCTCAGTACCGCCCCTCTGACAGTGCGGCGCTCCCTCAGTACTGCCCCTCCGACAGTGCGGCGCTCCCTCAGTAATGCCCCTCCGACAGTGCAGCGCTCCCTCAGTACTGCCCCTCCAACAGTGCAGCGCTCCCTCAGTACTGCCTCTCCCACAGTGCAGTGCTCCCTCAGTAATGCCCCTCCGACAGTGCAGTGCTCCCTCAGTACTGCCCCTCCGACAGTGCGGCGCTCCCTCAGTACCGCCCCTCCGACAGTGCGGCGCTCCCTCCGTACATTTCCTGCTCTATCGGACGCAATCCTACATTACCTGCATGTTTGTAATGAGAAAGATGATTCCACCCACTGCAATCAGGCAGAGTACCGGGAACAGCGGTGTCGCTGAAGCTGCAACAGTGGGAGAGAGTGAGTGTGAGAAAGTAGGAACTTGCAATTGTATCGCTCCTTTCAAAACCTCAGGACTGCCCAAAGCGCTTCCCTCCCAATCATTACTTTAGTTTAATTCTAGTCACTGTTATAATGTAGGAAGCACGGCAGCCAATTTGCGCACAGCAAGCTCCCTCAAGCAGCGATGTGATAAATAACCAAATCATCTATTTTTTTAAATGAGGGATAAATAATGGGCCCAGGACACCAGGGAGAAATCCCCCTGCTCTCTGTTCTCTTGGCTACTTTTCGGAAGATGAGCAAGAGAGAGGGACAGATAGAGAGAGAGAGTTTGTCCCCGTGTCCTGGGGATCCCAACATTTGTCCCTCAGCCGACATCTCCTGTCCAAACTGTTCAAGTGGGAGGGGCGTCACATCGCGGCGAAGCATGTGGGATCCTGCTGTGCGCTGGACGGGCTGCCACCGTTAACTGTGGGAGCGCTGGTGAGCCGTGTCCGAGAGCGGGAGTGGGACCAGCGTCCTAGCGGAAAGGGTGAATAGGGAGGTGGCAAAGGCTTTAAACTATTAAGACCGGGGGGGGGTGGGTGAGGACCAACAAGAAATGAAACAACCTTAAATGTAAACGTTAAGAGGAAAGGCGAGCATGGGACAGAATAAAGTAAGAGACGGCCAGGGAACAGATAGAGTTATAGAACAGGAGTGTAAAACGATTGTTCAAAATAAAGTGAGAGAAAACGCTATGAAAAAAATGAGTTAAACTGCCTGTGCAGCAATGAACACTGTGTCCGCAATAAAACATTACCACGCATGCGCTGTATTTTGACTTGGCCGCGCACCCCAAAAAATTTGAAGGGAACATTAGTCACCAAGAAATGCAATAGGGAATTCAGGAGAAACTTATTTACCCAGAGAGTGGTGAGAATGTGGAACTCGCTACCACAGGGAGTGGTTGGGGCAAATAGTATAGATGCATTTAAGTGGAGGCTAGTTAAACATACGAGGGAGAAGGGAACAGAGGGTTACGATGATAGACTTAGCTGAGGAAGGATGGAAGGAGGCTTGAGAGGGGCATAAACGGCAGCATGAATGGCCTGTTTCTGTGTTATAGAGTCATTGGGGGGAAAATTCGGTATCGCCCCGTTTGGGGCGCAATTATCGGCCGGGCGCAAAGTTTAGCGCCTGGCGCTAATTACCGCCTCCGACTGCAAACTTGACTTTTATCGCCCCTGGAGGTGATTGGAGCGCTAAATCAGGCGTTACACATCTGTCTTAAGGCGCAAAGGCCGAGGAGCGAGGCGCTACCTCAGAGCGCTGGCGAAGCTCATGTAATGTCAGTCAGCAATGGAACACACACACAATGGCACTGGCCAGTTCTTAAAGGGGAGGGTTGATCTTGCTTTCCATCCACATCCTGCTCATTGCAGCCTTGAATCTCGGCCTGGAGAGACCTGCACATCAAATCTGCTGGAAAGAACAATGGAGAGGCCCAGGGAAAGAGCTCAGATTGCAGCCCCCACAGTCTCTTCTAAATCGATACAAGGAATGGCAAATCAAAATGAACCTGCAAAGTGCTACTCAGTACCCAAAACTCCTTCACACAGCATTGAATCTTTCCAGAAGTCTCTCTCTCTCTCTCTCAGAATGCGTGGTACAAAAATGTTGCCAAAAAAAAAAGGCAGGAAGCGGTCGCCTTTAAATAGCGCTCCCCCAGTCCCTTCCTGACTGCATAAGGCTCCCCTCAACCTGTCGTTGCTAGCGGCAGGCGGAAAGGCAGGGGGCGCCACTCAATATCTGCTCCGGGGCGCTACCGAGGCGTTGCGCACTCGACTGACGTCACGATCTGCCGGCGCAGGAGATCGTGGCGGTACTGTTTAGCGCCGCCGCAAAATGTCTAGTTAATTTCGTGAGCGGCGCAAACATCACCGTGCCCGGGCGCTAGTTGCTTTGCGCCCCATTAGCGCCCTTTTAAGGCACTAACGGGAGGCGCAACCAACTGAATTTTTCCCCCATAGAGTCATAGAGTTATACAGCACAGAAAGAGGGCCTTCGGCCCATCGTGTCCGCGCCGGCCATCAAGCCCTGTCTATTCTAACCCCATTTTCCAGCACTTGGTCCGTAGCCTTGTATGCTATGGCGTTTCAAGTGCTCATCTAAATGCTTCTTGAATGTTGTGAGGGTCCCTGCCTCTACCACCGTTTCAGGCAGTGAGTTCCAGATTCCAACCACCCTCTGGGTGAAAAAGATTTTCCTCAAATCCCCTCCAAACCTCCTGCCCCTTACCTTGAAACTATGCCCCCTGGTTATTGACCTCTCTACTAAGGGGAAAAGTTCCTTTCTATCTACCCTATCTATGCCCCTCATAATGTTGTACACCTCAATCAGGTCCCCCCTCAGCCTTCTCTGCTCTAAGGAAAACAACCCCAGCATGTCCAGTCTCTCTTCATAGCTGAAGAGCTCCAGCCCAGGTAACATCCTGGTGAATCTCCTCTGCACCCTCTCCAATGCAATCACATCCTTCCTACAGTGTGGTGACCAGAACTGCACACAGTATTACAGCTGTGGCCTAACTAGCGTTTTGCACAGCTCCATCATAACATCCCTGCTCTTATATTGTATGTGATGCGGAGATGCCGGTGTTGGACTGGGGTGGACAAAATTGAGAGGTCGCACAACACCAGGTTATAGTCCAACAGTTTTATTTGAAATCACAAGCTTTCGGAGCTATCGATTGCTCCTTCCTCAGGTGAAGTAAATTAGATACAGAATCGCCAAAGCATATATAGATAGAAAACAAAGCATGTGTACCTTACAATTGCAGACCACTAAATTAAATCATCCTGACTATCTGCCGAGGTGTGATAAAGTTAATTAAGTCAGCCTTATATTGTATGCCTCAGCTAATGAAGGCAAGTATCCCATATGCCTTTTTAACCACCTTATCTACCTGTCCTGCTGCCTTCAGGGATCTATGTACATGCACACCAAGATCCCTCTGATCCTCTGTCCTTCCTAGGATCCTACCATTCATTGTGCATTCCCTTGCCTTGCTGGTCCACCCAAAATGCATCACCTCACACTTTTCAGGGTTAAATTCCATTTGCCACTGTTCTGTCCATCTGACCAACCCGCCTATATCGTCCTGTAGTCTGAGGCTTCCCTCCTCGCTATTTACCACTCCACCAATTTTTGTGTCATCTGCGAACTTACTGATCATACCTCCTACATTCATATCTAAATCATTAATGTACACTACAAACAGCAAAGGACCCAGCACCGATCCCTGCGGTACACCACTGGACACAGGCTTCCGGTCACAAAAACAACCTTCGACCATCACCCTCTGCCTGCTGCCACTAAGCCCATTTTGGATCCAATGACATATATATTCGATGTCATTCTATGTTAGTCTTGACAAACAGTGTGTGTGTGTGTGACTCAGGGTTCTGACACATTCAGTCAATGAGAGGCCGCAGATGGAGGGGGAGGGAAGGGGAGTCCTGGCTCGCTCCCTGATTGGTCCTCCTTGCTGTGGCCTGGGACAACGCTGCCTCTCTCTCTTGGACACACAGGATTTTCCCCACCCCTGTCCTCCCATCTCGCGCCCCGGGAGCGCTCGGGAGGAGCTGGTCTTACCGGCAGCGGAGAAGGCGATCGTCAAAGTGCCGGTGGTGAAGAGGAATCTGTGGAGATAAAACTCAGGACTTATTTTAAACTCGTTTGGCCCCACATTCTGCTCTCCTTTCACCCCCTTTTTCCCATGAAAGGAATGAACTCTCAGTTCTCCAGCGCCTTGTGCCACTCCAGGACGTCCCAACGCGCTTCACAGCCAATGAACTACTTTATAAACAGAGAAACGGGGGGAAAAGGTTGTGTGGTTTGCCCCACACGTTAGCGCCACAAGATGGCGCTAAAATGCCACTGGCAGCTGTGACGACAGGATCGGCAGAAAGGAAAAGGAGGTGGGGTAGCTCTGTTAATAAAGGATGAGATCAGTGCAATGGTGAGAAATGATATTGGCTCAGAAGATCAAGATGTACAATCGCAGCGAGTGGTGATGACCTGGAACTCGCTGCCGACGGAAGTGGTGGAAGCAGAGACACTCAATGTTTTGAAGGGGAGACTGGATAGGCACTTGAGGGAAATAAACTTGCAGGGCTACGGGGATAGAGCGGGGGAATGGGACTGACTGGATTGCTCGACAGAGAGCCGGCACGGACTCGATGGGCCGAATGGCCTCCTTGTGTGCCGTTATGACTCTCTGACTCGATGACAGTTTGGGTGGAGATAAGAAATAATAAGGGAAAGAAGTCACTGGTGGGAGTAGTATATAGGCCCCCTAACAGTAGCTACAATGTAGGGCAGAGTATAAATCAAGAAATAATGGAGGCTTGTAAGAAAGGTACTGCAATTATCATGGGCGATTTTAATCTTCATATAGATTGGACAAATCAAATTGTCAAAGGTGGACTTGAGGAAGAGTTCTTAGAATGTATTCGGGATGGTTTCTTAGAACAATACATTGTGGAACCAACCAGGCTATTTTAGATCTGGTAATGTGTAATGAGACAGGATTAATTAATGATCTCATAGTAAAGGATCCTCTAGGGAAGAGTGATCATAGCATAGTAGAATTTCAAATGCAGTTGAAACTTGGGTCTCAAACTAGTGTCCTGAACTTAAATAAAGGCAAGTACAAGGTTATGAAGACAGAGTTGGCTAAAGTGGAAGATAGATTAAAGGGTAAGACGGTAGATAAGCAGTGGCAGACATCTAAGGAGATATCTCATAAATCTCAACAAAGATATATTCCAGTGAGAAGGAAAGACTTTAAGAGAAGGATGAACCATCCGTGGCTAACTAAGGAAGTAAAGGATGGTATCAAATTGAAAACGAAGGCATACAATGATGCGAAGATTAGTGGCAGGCCAGTGGATTGGGAAATTTTTAGAAACCAGCAAAGGATGACTAAAAAAATAATAAAGAGAGAGAAGATAGATTATGAGAGTAAACCAGCAAGAAATATAAAAACAGACAGTAAGAGCTTCTACAGGTATATAAAAAGGAAGAGAGTAGCTAAAGTAAACGTTGGTCCCTTAGAGGATGAGACTGGGGAATTAATAATGGGAAACGGAAATGGCAGAGACTTTGAACAAATATTTTGTATCGGTCTTCACGGTAGAAGACACTAAAAGCATCTCAATAATAGTAGATAATCAAGGGGCTATAAGGAGGGGGGAACTTAAAACAATCACTATCACTAAAGAAAAAGTACTAGGCAAATTTATGGGATTAAAGGTGAACAAGTCCCCTGGACCTGATGGCGTGCATCTAGAGTCTTAAAAGAAGTGGCTGCAGAGATAGTGGATGCATTGGTTGCAATCTACCAAAATTCCCTGGATTCTGGAGAGGTCCCAGCGGATTGGAAAACTGCAAATGTAATACCCCTATTCAAGAAAGGAGGGAGACAGAAAACTATAGATCAGTTAGCCTAACACCTGTCATTGAGAAAATGCTGGAGTCCATTATTAAGGAAGCAGTAGCAGGACATTTAGAAAATCATAATACAGTCAAGCAGAGTCAGCATGGTTTTATGGAAGGGAAATCATGTTTGACAAATTTGCTGGAGTTCTTTGACGATGTAACGAGCAGGGTGGAACCAGTGGATGTGATGTATTTGGATTTCCAGAAGGCATTCGATAAGGTGCCACATAAAAGGTTACGGCACAAGATAAGAGCTCATGGGTTTGGGAGTAATATATTAGCATCGATAGGGGATTGGCTAACTAACAGAAAACAGAGAGTCGGGATAGATGGGTCATTTGGCAAACTGTAACTAGTGGGGTGCCACAGGGATCAGTGCTGGGGCCTCAACTATTTACAATCTATATTAATGACTTGGATGAAGGGACCGAGTGTACTGTAGCCAAATTTGCTGTTGATACAAAGATAGGTGGGAAAGCAAGTTGTGAAGAGGACACAAAGAATCTCCAAAGTGATATAGATAGGCTAAGTGAGTGGGAAAACATTTGGCAGCTGGAGTATAATGTGGGAAAATGTGAGGTTATCCACTTTGGTAGGAAAAATAAAAAAGCAAATTATTATTTAAATGGAGAGAGATTACAAAATGCTGAGGTACAAAGGGATCTGGGGTCCTAGTACATGAATCACAAGAAGTTAGCATGCAGGTACAGCAAGTAATTAGGAAGGCAAATGGAATGTTGGCATTTATTGCAAGGGGGATGGAGTATAAAAGTAGGGAAGTCCTGCTACAACTGTACAGGGCATTGGTGAGACCGTGCCTGGAGTATTGCGTACAGTTTTGGTCCCCTTATTTAAGGAAGGATATACTTGCATTGGAGGCAGTTCAGAGAAGGTTCACTAGGTTGATTCTGGAGATGAAGGGGTTATCTTATGAAGAAAGGTTGAGCAGGTTGGCCTATATTTATTGGAGTTTAGAAGAATGAGAGGTGATAATATTGAAACATAAAAGATTCTGAGGGGGCTTGACAGGGTAGAGGCAGAAAGGATGATTCCCCTCGTGGGGGAATCTAAAACTAGGGGGCACAGTCTCAGAATAAGGGGTCACCCATTTTAAATGGAGATAAGGAGGAATTTCTTCTCTCAGAGGGTCGTGAATCTTTGGAATTCTCTTCCCCAGAGAGCTGTGGAGGCTGGGTCATTGAATATATTTAAGGTGGAGATAGACAGATTTTTGAATGGTAAGGGAGTCGAGGGTTATGGGGAGCGGGCAGGGAAGTGGAGTTGAGGCCAAGATCAGATCAGCCATGATCTTATTGAATGGCGGAGCAGGCTCAAGGGGCCAAATGGCCTACTCCTGCTCCTATTTCTTATGTTCTTATGACAACTGATGCCGGTTCCAGCACCGCATGCCATATCAGTGGTGCCAGTAGTGCTGCCGGTAAACTCGATCGCCAGGGAGCTCACCATCACGAAGACCGTGACGTCAGTGAGTGTGCAACGCTCACTGGACATCCAAACTCCCACATTGGATTTAGCCACTTACCTTAACGTCAGCGCAGAACAATGACAGGGAGAGAGAGCTGGTGTCTACCAGCGGGAAGCAGGCTGCAGCTGCGTTAGTTGAAGGCACCGATCCCCAGGCGGCTGTACCCGACAGGGTTTGGCAGCTTCACTGCCTGTTTGATACTTCCTGCAACTGAAACAGCTCCCTTTAGTTATTTCAAGTTTTTCTGGTGACGGGGAGAGTGGATTCTAGTGCAGAAGTCACTCATTACTTGTTAAAGGCTTCTGCTCACAAGACTTCCTCACAGTCATGGGGGCTGTGGGATTGCGACATTACCTCAGGAGCACGACGAGGCAGAGGAGGAGGGGGAGCAGGAGGAAGAGGAAGAGGAGGAGGAGGAGGAGGAGCAGGAGGAAGAGGAGCAGGAGGAAGAGGAAGAGGAGGAGGAGGAGGAGGAGCAGGAGGAAGAGGAAGAGGAGGAGGAGGAGGAGGAGGACGAGGAGGA
>JASTWF010001019.1:0-78124 GCA_030390025.1 Squalus acanthias
TCACCCAGTACCCTGAGAATTGTGCAGCTTCCCACAGCTCAGTTTGTGCAACACTTTACAATGCAGAGTGTTGGTGGGATGTCACTGTCGCTCAGCCGGTCAAAGAGACCTCTCGGACGGCTGCTCGGTGCTGCCTGCAGACCGAAGGGATGGGAAATATCAGCCAGTGTTCAGGCTGCTAATCGTTACCCAGTGTCCCAGCTGATATGGAGCAGTGTCCCAGCAGGGTCCCAGCTGATATGGAGCAGTGTCCCAGCTGATAAGGAGCAGTGTCCCAGCAGATATGGAGCAGTGTCCCAGCTGATAAGGAGCAGTGTTCCAGCAGGGTCCCAGCTGATATGGAGCAGTGTCCCAGTGAGAATCAGCACCTTCAGCAGAGGAGAGAGAACAGCAATACAGAAAAGTCCATTTATGCCATCTTCCAAAAGGGGGTGGAGGGGTGAGTGAGGTTAGTAACAAGTCACTTCCTCCCATACTCGGTAATGCTCATTGTGATATACAAGTGCAAAATATCAATGACATGACTGGAGGAACGGTATTACAGGGCTCTTTCAAGTGAAACCGGTGTTAAGGGAATCTAGGGATAGTGTAGGAAAGTGGAGATGAGGTAGAAGATCAGCCATGCTGAATGGCGGAGCAGGCTCGAAGGGCCAAATGGACTACTCCTGCTCCTATTTCTTATGTAAGACCCTACACTTGACCCAGCAAGACTCAGCACCTTCATGAGAGAAAACCTTGGGGCTGAGGGGGTACGGGGAAGATGGGGGGTAAGAAAAGCACTGGTTTATTTTCTGCGGCAGTGGTTAAGTAACCAGTGCACTAAGACACAAAGATTTACAGTCAGAGGACACACTCCCGGCTCCATTCCGGCTGAACTGAGGATGGGGGGGAATCCTCAACCACAGGCCTGGCTAGTGTCGCCATCTCTGGTTGGACGTATTCCTGGAGGTTTCATCCCGTCCAGTCAATCAACCATTTTTCCACCTCCAACATTTTCATAACTAAAATGAAAAAGCACACAATTTATTGTAATGCCCCCTATGATGTTTTTCCCGGATTCCTCGCAGCGGTGCCCTAGGCCTGTCCCATCTGGTGGACGGGATCTTGAGTGTCCTGGGCCAACAGTTATCCATCAACCAACATCACGGAAACAGATGATCTGGTCATTTATCTCATTGCTGTTCGCGGGATCTTGCTGTGCATAAATTGGCTGCTGCGTTTCCTACATTACGACAGTGACTACACTTCAAAAAGTAGGTCATTGGCTGTAAAGCGCTTTGGGATGTCCCGAGTTTGTTAAAGGCGCCGTAGAAATGCACATTCTTCCTTTCCTCTTTCGTGGTGATAGAGCTTCTCCTGCTGTTGGTGCTCTCCAGCGCCATGTCAGGGGTACCCGTAAGATGACGGCGTTGGAGACCCACATCCTCGTGGGTCTCACGAGCTACTGCCGGCCTCCATTTAACCTGTAGCTCCAAAGTACAAGTTGCGCGGGATAAAGGTTGGGGGGTGGGTGGTGGGGGAGAGCAGTGTGGGTTGGCCATTGGGCTCGAGCAAGGCTGGATCTGTCAGCCTAAAAGTGTCAGCTGTGGCTCAGTGGGTAGCACACTCGCCTCTGAGTCAGAAGTTTGTGGGTTCAAGTCCCACTCCAGGGTCTTGAGCAGATAAAGCTAGGCTGACACTCCAGTGCAGTGCTGAGGGAGTGCTGCGCTGTTGGAGGAGCTGTCTTTCGGATGTTCTCTCAGGTGGATGTAAAAGATTCCATGGCATTATTTCGAAGAACAGCAGGGGAGTTATCCCCGGTGTCCTGGCCAATATTTATCCCTCAATCAACATAACAAAAAAATGATCTGGTCATTATCACATTGCTGTTTGTGGGAGCTTGCTGTGCGCAAATTGGCTGCCGCGTTTCCCACATTACAACAGTGACTCCACTCCAAAAGTACTTCATTGGCTGTAAAGCGCTTTGAGATGTTGGGTGGTCGTGAAAGGCGCTATATAAATGTATGTCTTTCTTTCTAAAAGGGGGCATAGGTCTTGGAGTGGGGGTGTGGTGGGACCAGTAGACTAAGAAAAGCGACAGCCAACCCTGAAAATGGGAAAAGTCTGCTCTCAGAGAGGTAAATACAGCTTTAAAAAAGGTAAAACAGCTTTTCAAGCCAGCCACCCTGCTCAACTCCAACTGGGACACTCCGAAAACCCGGGCTGGAAGACTCTTTAAGGGTGGCACTGCGGCCAGGCCTACCTGTACATGTCCCCAGCACCGAGAGGGAAGCTCCGCCGGCCACTGTCACCCTGCCACTGTCCACAGGGAAGAGGACCACCAGCTTGTGCAAGGTGTCTGCGGGCAGAAGGGAAGCAGCAGATATTTCTCAGCCCTGCAGTGATCCACTCCCGCCCCCAGGTACTGAACAATCCTTTCCTGTCAATTCACATTCCACAACAGACAACAAACGCACGGCTTCCAGGTCTGGGCTGTCGTCACAACAAGGCCGTCAAACTCGGCGTCACTCACACACACACAGCTCTCCCCACCCCCGCCACAGGAATAGAGTCAGGCCTGAGGGGAGAAAGCATTTCATTCACTGTCAGCCCTGCCCTGCCAAGCCAGCCGCAGAGTGACGAGCATCGCCAGCCCGCCAGGATCGGCCTGCAGCCTCCAGCACTTGAAGATTCATCTCCAACCCCCCGGGCACAAACAGCCCCCACACCGGGGGCCGTTCAACAAGACTGCGTTCTCCTCACATTGTGGGGGGTGATCAGACTGGGGGGGGGGACATTGTGGGGGTAATAAGAGGCTGGGGGGGGGGACATTGTGGGGGTGATCAGGGGACATTGTGGGGGGTGATCAGACTGGGGGGACATTGTGGGGGGTAATAAGAGGCTGAGGGGACGTTGTGGGGGGTGATCGGTGGCTGGGGTTGGCGGGACATTGTGGAGGGGGGGTGATCGGTGGCTGGGGTTGGCGGGACATTGTGGAGGGGGGGGTGATCGGTGGCATTGTGGAGGGGGGGTGATCGGTGGCTGGGGTTGGCGGGACATTGTGGAGGGGGGGTGATCGGTGGCTGGGGTTGGCGGGACATTGTGGAGGGGGGGTGATCGGTGGCTGGGGTTGGCGGGACATTGTGGAGGGGGGGGTGATCGGTGGCTGGGGTCGGCGGGACATTGTGGAGGGGGGGTGATCGGTGGCTGGGGTCGGCGGGACATTGTGGAGGGGGGGTGATCGGTGGCTGGGGTTGGCGGGACATTGTGGAGGGGGGGGGTGATCGGTGGCTGGGGTCGGCTGGTTGCAGGGAGGGAAGCCAGTTAGATTGGGGGGTTGAGGGGAAGCACTCCTCTTCCTGGCTCACAAGCAGTGCGGGAAAGCCACATACCTGATGGATCCGGCCCTTCTCACCTCCCTTCAGCTGCCGGGTTTCCCGAGTCCTGGGAAACCCGGCTTGGAGGCGTTAAACCTGAAGGTCTGTACAAATTTGAGGCACGTAGCCTCATTAGCATAATTAAATGACGGGCCCACATTTAGAGAGCAATTTAGTCGCAGCCCCCCCCCCCCCCCCCGTAATGGGTGCCATAATATACTTCATGGGCTAGGGAGGTGGTGGAGTGGGGGGGGAGCGGGGGGCGGTGGGGTGAGTGTGGGGGGCCACACCCCCGCCCAACGCGTCTCCGTTAAAACCAGAAGTGGGCGTGTTGAAGGTGGGTTGGGGTTATGTTTCCGATTTTTGAAGTTTTAACCCCCCACGCCTGTCCTGGGGGATTAAAATTCCCCAAAGAGTCTGCTCACTTTCCAATTGGCCTGGGAGGGTGGTACGCCGTGAGGATGGACGCATTGGGCCATGGACCAATGGTGGGAGCGGGAGGTCATGTGATCAAATCTCCAGGAATACATTCAACCAGAGTTGACAATCCAAGCAGGAAAGTAGACCAATGGAATCAGGTTTTAAACCCTCCCGATAACTGCTACCCGGGGCGTTTAAACTTCAACCCATCCAGGCAGCTCCTTGCCAATTCTCACCCCTTCCCTACCTCCTCTCCTCAAGGGCTCTGTTTCCAGCTGTTCTCCAGCACTGAGACCCAGCAGATGTTTGTTATGTGAGGCTCGACAGCGAGTGCTGGCAACTATTCAAACATGTAGCTAGTCGGGCCTGACCCGGTCCACACCTTAAGTCCACATAGGCAGATTCCACCTGGAGTCATTGGATCGCGATTAGGAGCAGATCCATAGTTGATTTCCCCCCCACCGCCCCCCCGCTCCCCCAACTCCACCACCTCTCTAGCCCATGAAGTATATTGTGGCACGATTACTGCTGCCCAAATGGGAGCAACTCACTCATCACAGCCCAAGAACCTGGAACCTGCTGGTGTTGTGGGGATCTATATGTCACCAGTGTAGAGGGAGCTTTACTCTGTATCTAACACGTGCTGTACCTGCCCTGGGAGTGTTTGATGCGACAGTGTAGAGGGAGCTTTACTCTGTATCTAACCCGTGCTGTACCTGCCCTGGGAGTGTTTGATGGGACAGTGCAGAGGGAGCTTTACTCTGTATCTAACCCGTGCTGTACCTGCCCTGGGAGTGTTTGATGGGACAGTGCAGAGGGAGCTTTACTCTGTATCTAACCCGTGCTGTACCTGCCCTGGGAGTGTTTGATGGGACAGTGTAGAGGGAGCTTTACTCTGTATCTAACCTGTGCTGTACCTGCCCTGGGAGTGTTTGATGGGACAGTGTAGAGGGAACTTTACTTTGTATCTAACCCATGCTGTACCTGCCCTGGGGGTGTTTGATGGGACAATGTAGAGGGAGCTTTACTCTGTATCTAACCCGTGCTGTACCTGATCTGGGTGTGTTTGATGCTGGGCTGCTGGAAATAGAATGTATTTACATTCGTCACCTGATAAGTACAAAATTCCATAAAAAGATTGTAGGGGTGCCATAGCATGTAGCACAAAGGTTTGCAGTCTCTGCCACCTCGGTCAGACAGTGTTTGGCTGTGCTGAGTTTCTGTTAAAATGACCCCAGAAGATTTATTCTCTTTTCTAATGAATTTTTAAAACAGTCCAAGAGGACAATGAATACAGGAGCATGATATACTGTTTCCTGACCAGACATCAGTACAATGCAGCGATATCTGATTCCTGCAGCTCAGACAGTCGATACAGACTGCCCAACGTTTTATAAAGCAGTTGAAATGCTGCATTTGATTTCAAGGGAGAATGTGGGCACTTTTGTGGGAACAGGTTTTTTTGAAGGCTCCAGGCAGTGTTGAGGGAGCACTGAGGCATGGTGGAAGCATGGGCCCAGTGTGAGAAGATCCTCCAACTCCCTGAGGCTGAACCAGGAGGAATTCTTTGAAATCTGGTCTGCGCTCCTGGATCACTGCCGGTGTCTAGTTGGCAAGTTTACAATAGCCCACTCTCCCCTTCCCCACCGCTCATCCACCTGCTGCCTGCTCCAGCCCACCCCAATAGGATGACACCTAGCCCCAGGCACGGACGCAGCAGTGTACACAAGCATAGGTCCCACCTACGACCCAAGCTGCTCACTAACAACCTCAACACATTCTGTACACCAGTTACGCCCTACATAGCGTATGTCCACACACTGGCCCGTAATTTGCGGTCAGCGGCGAAGCAAAGTCGCTCGCCGCTGGCCCCGAAGAAAGCTGCCCACAGAGACCTCGCGATCCCTGTGGCGAGAAGTTTGTCTTTTGCGACCTTTGATTGCAGCGCTGTGAATAGGGACTTCCTATGGTGAAGCAGCAGTGAGGAAGAATTCTCACAGACAGGAATCCAGGAAATGAGAAGCTGCTTTTATCCGGACTTTTTGAAAATGTTACAGAGTGCGAAATAAAGATCGGGGCTCTCACATGCGGATAAGGTAGATGCTGAAATATCGTGAACAAACGTTAAAAAAATGTTTTTAAAGTTTAAAAATAATTGTAATTTTTATCATAAAGGAGAAATTTGACACTCCACAAATTTAAAAATGAGTTTTTCAGGGCCAGTTTGTTTAGCAGTCAATACGCTGTTAAAACCCCAGTTACATCTAATCCAACACGGCTTAACATTCAATGAGGTATTTAACAGCGATATAAGCACCTAAAAGCACCAGTTTTCGTCAGTTTCACTGATTTCCCTGATTACACTGATTGCTGGCTATGGTGCGGGGTGGGGTGAGGGTGGGAGGGCACAGCGCAGCCAGTGTCGGTGCAATGAATGACTGACTGCAACTTCAGGAATTTGGTGTTTAGATGCGCATGCATCTTCGACAGCGCCTCCCAAACCCGTGACCTCTACCACCTAGAAGGACAAGGGCAGCAGGCGCATGGGAACACCACCACCTCCAAGTTCCCCTCCAAGTCACACACCATCCTGACATAGAAGTATATCGCTGTTCCTTCATCGTCACTGGGTCAAAATCCTGGAACTCCCTCCCTAACAGCACTGTGGGAATACCTTCACCACACGGACTGCAGCGGTTCAAGAAGGCGGCTCACCACCACCTTCTCAAGGGCAATTAGGGATGGGCAATAAATACTGGCCTTGCCAGTGATGCCCACATCCCAGGAACAAATAAAAAAAATGCGCTACATCCTGAAGTTGCGGTCAGTTTCAGAGAGGTAATGACAGCGAACGCTGATAGTTCATTGTCATTACCCACCGCAAATTCCGGGCCATTATAGTGAGTAATCGTCATTAAAAAATATAAATGAAAGATTTTTCCTCCTATATGAGGGGTTTTGATCGAGTAGATTGGGAGAAAGTGTTTCAAGCGGCAGGAGAGTCGGTAACCAGAGGACACAGATTTAATATAATTGGCAAAAGAAACGGGGGAAATGAGGAGAATTTTTTTACGCAGTGAGTTGTTATGATCTGGAATGCACTCTGAAAGGGTGGTGGAAGCAGATTCAATAGTAACTTTCAGAAGGGAATTTGATAAATACTTGAAAAGAGAATAATTTATAGGGCTATGGGGTAAGAGTGGGGGAGTGGGACTAATTGGATAGCTCTTTCAGAGAGCTGGCATAGATGCGATGGGCCGAATGGCCTCCTTCTGTGCTGTATGATTCTGTGAAAGCGGGAGAACATCTTTACAATACTGACCCTAAAAAGGGCACATGAAGATTTGGGCTCAATTTTCACCAGCCCGTGGAGGCGGGTTTGGAGGTGTGTGGGGTGGGAAAATAGCAGATTCGGGGGTCCCGAATCCATCCCGCCCCCAACCCGCCTCCATGCCAGTTTCACAGGAGGCGGGTACCCGACCTGTGCTGGGACCCGCCTCCCCAAGGCGGGAAGGGGATTAGTACCAATAAACTGCCTGTTAACAGGCAGTTTTTTGCCTAATCCCTATTTTTAGCCCTGAAGTGTGGGCTTCCCGACAGGTCCGAACCACGCCGATTTAGCGAGGCGGACTGTCGGTCTGGAGGGCTTGGAGGGGTCGAGATGTCCGGAGTGCAGGTGAGTGATGGGTGCATGAGTGCAGAGGTAAATGTGTTTGGTGTGTGTAAAGTGTTTTAAGAACTTGTACTTACCTTAACTTTGTCCTGCAGGCTTCCTTCCTTCAGTTCTCGGGAGTCCCTCAGCTCACCGGCACAGAAAGCAGAATGGCCGCGGAGCTGTCAAAAGCTGCAGTCTCTGCTTTCTGTGCTGGATTGATTTCTAACTGAGTCTAAGTACAGGGACTCACGTTAGAAATCATATTGTCAGTGTTTGACAGCTTCACAGAGCTGTCAAATGCTGAAATTTCACCTGTCAAAAGCTCTTGACAGATGAAATTTCAATCGCTGACGACACCTGTATCCAAGGGACCCTTGATTGGCCTGCTAAGCCCGCTGGGCGGGCTTAACAAGGTCAATCAAGTGAAAATACAGTGGGTTGGCCACAAGTCGATGGAGGCGGGACTACAACCCAAAAAGTGGGAGTCCCGCCTCCATCACGTCCCCATTGACAAAATCCAGCCCTTGGAGTTACAGGGAGGCAGCTGCTGGGATTTAGTATCCTGCAATCAGATTTTCAAAACGAGAGTGGTGAAAAGTGCTGGATGGAACTCCGAGTACTCGATTCTGGCCGACAGGGAATGCACGGCGATGGTGGCACGGAATCAAGAACCAAAACAGCAGGCGCTCCAAAGTGAAGGCATTGTGTGTAAGTTGGCAGGACAGTGATGCTGAAACAGAGATAGTCAAGTGCCTGGGGTGGGTGGTGGGGGGGAGGGGGGATGGGATGCGGGAGATGGGAAAGGGTAGGGCCTATTAGAGATCATGAGGGTAATCTGTGTGTGGAGGCGGGAGACGTTGGTAGGGTTCTTAATGAATAATTTGCGTCTGTTTTCACAAAGGAGAGGGGCGAAGCAGACATTGCTATCGGGGGGGAGGAGTGTGAAATATTAGTTAAAATAAACATAGTGAGAGAGGAAGTATTAAGAGGTTTAGCAGCTTTAAAAGTGAATAAATCCCCAGGCCCGGATGAAATGTATCCCAGGCTGTTAAGTGAAGCAACAGAGGAAATAGCAGAGGCCCTGACCTTCATTTTTCAATCCTCTCTGGCTTCAGGTGTGCTGGAGGACTGCTAATGTGGTACCCTTGTTTAAAAAGGGAGAAAAGGATAGACCGAGTAATTACAGGCCAGTCAGCCTAACCTCAGTGGTGGGAAAATTATCGGAAAGAATTCTGAAGGACTGGATAAATCTTCATTTAGAAAGACACGGAATAATCAAGGATAGTCAGCACGGATTTGTTAAGGGAAGGTCGTGTCTGACAAACTTGATTTAATTTTTTGAGGAGGTAACGAGGGTAGATGAGGGTAGTGCGTTTGATGTAGTGTATATGGACTTTAGCAAGGCTTTTGATAAGGTTCCACATGGCAGACTGGTCACGAAGTTAAAAGCCCATGGGATCCAGGGCAAAGTGTCAAGTTGGATTCAAAACTGGCTCGGAGATAGGAAGCAGAGGGTAATGGTTGATGGGTGTTTTTGTGACTGGAAGGCTGTTTCCAGTGGGGTTCCGCAGGGCTCAGTACTAGGTCCCTTGCTTTTTGTGGTATATATCAATGATCTAGACTTGAATATAGGGGGTATGATTAAGAAGTTTGCAGATGATACTAAAATCGGCTGTGTGGTTGACACTGAAGAAGGAAGCTGTAGACTGCAGGAAGATATCAATAAATTGGTCAGGTGGGCAGAACAGTGGCAAATGGAATTCAATCTGGAGAAGTGTGAGGTAATGCATTTGGGGAGGGCTAACAAGGAAAGGGAATACACATTAAATGGTAGGACACTGAGTAGTGTAGAGGAACAAAGGGACCTTGGAGTGCATGTCCACAGATCCCTGAAGGTAGCAGGCCAGGTAGATAAGGTGGTTAAGAAGGCATACGGAATGCTTGCCTTTATTAGCCGTGGCATAGAATACAAGAGTAGCGGGGTTATGCTTCAATTGTATAAAACACTAGTTAGGCCTCAGCTAGAGTACTGCGTGCAGTTCTGGTCACCACATTACAGGAAAGATGTGATTGCACCAGAGAGGGTACAGAGGAGATTTACAAGGATGTTGCCAGGAGTAGAGAATCATAGCTATGAGGAAAGACTGGATAGGCTGGGTCTGTTTTCCTTGGAACAGAGGAGGCTGAGGGGAGACCTTATTCAGGTGCATAAAATTATGAGGGGCAGAGATAAAGTGGATGGAAAAGAACCTATTTCCCTTAGCAGAGCAGTCAAAAACCAGGGGGCACAGATTTAAAATAATTGGTGGAAGGTTTAGAGGGGATTTGAGGGGAAATGTCTTCACCCAGAGGGTTGTGGGGGTCTAGAACTCACTGCCTGAAAGGGTGGTAGAGGCAGGAACCCTAACCACATTTAAAAAGTACTTGGATGTGCACTTGGGATGCTCTAACCTGCAGGGCTACGGAAAAGAGCTGGGAAGTGGGATTAGGCTGGATAGCTCTTTGTTGGCCGGCGTGGACACGATGGACCGAAATGGCCTTCTTTTGTGCTGTAACTTTCTATGATTCTATGGGGAGGACAACGGGATGAACGTCCCGGGTTTCCCACTGCCTCCGACGGCTGTTCTTGGGACTGATGGAAGGCTGGGTCCTGAACACCACCAGAGATTCAGCTGCTTCAATCTGTATTGTGCCATGTGTGAGTGTGTGTATGTCAGGAGCAGCTCGTGTGTTACAGTGGCCACACTAGTGACTGAAGAACCCCACGGGATCAGGCAGGCGGCCAACAACAGAAGCCTCAGCCTATGTTGTTTCTTCTAGAGCCACAAAGCAAAGATGGTAAGCAACGTTTTTAGCCAAATTGTTCCTGCAATAGTGACTGAAGCCACAAGTAGTGTGTGCTCTACGGAAAACAGCGGCACAAAGTCTCCCAGTGGATCGGTCGATTCACCCAGTGAGAGACTGGAAAGGTTCCATCCTCAATTGTGCTGAGTTAGCTCAATCAATCTGAACGGAACCTGAGGATATAAAGAGCGTGGCAGAGCGAGGCCCGAGAGTGGAGGCAGCGGACCCGAGAGGGAGCGAGAGCGGAGCCTGAGGATATAAAGAGCGAGGCCTGAGAGTGGAGGCAGCGGACCTGAGAGGGAGCAAGAGCGGAGCCTGAGGATATAAAGAGCCCGGCAGAGCGAGGCCCGAGAGCGGAGGCAGCGGACCTGAGAGGGAGCGAGAGCGGAGCCTGAGGATATAAAGAGCGAGGCCTGAGAGCGGAGGCAGCGGACCTGAGAGGGAGCGAGAGCGGAGCCTGAGGATATAAAGAGCCCGGCAGAGCGAGGCCCGAGAGCGGAGGCAGCGGACCTGACAACATAAACAAGGAGTGACGTCACAGGAAAGCAGGGAAGTGATTGGTTGGTCAGTATTTCTCTCTTTATCTTGGGCATTGGTTTAAATTAAGAGCCGGGATTAAAAACTAACGTTCAAAAAGAGGGAGCTGATTGGTGAGTATCTGGTAAGTGATTTTACTTGGCTTTCTTAAAGTTTTTAAGTTTATTCCAGCTAGGTTAGTAAGTAGTCTGTTAATTAGAGGTATGGCAGGGCAGCTCACACCCGTGGAATGCACATCCTGTGCCATGTGGGAAATCCTGGACACCTCCCGTGGTCTGGACGACCACATGTGTGGGAAGTGTCGCCAGCTACAGCAGCTCGAGCACCGGGTTACAGAGCTTGAGCGGCGGCTGCAGTCACTGCTGTGCATCCGTGAGGCTGAGAGCTACATGGATAGCACGTTTTGGGAGGTGGTCACCCCGCAGCTTAAGAGTGTTCAGGCAGAGAGGGAATGGGTGACCGTCAGACAGAAGCGGAGGACCAGGCAGGTAGTGCAGGAGTCCCCTGAGCCCATCTTGCTCACCAACCAGTATTCGGTGCTGAGTACTGGTGAGGGCGATGGTTCCTCTGGGGAGTGCAGCCAGAGCCAAGTCCACAGCACCATGGAAGGCTCAGCTGCACAGGCGGGGGGAAAGAGGAGAGGGAGAGCAATAGTGATAGGGGATTCAATAGCTAGGGGAGCAGACAGGCGTTTCTGCAGCCGCAGACGTGACTCCAGGATGGTATGTTGCCTCCCTGGTTCCAGGGTCATGGATGTCACTGAATGGCTGCAGGGCATTCTGAGGGGGGAGGGTGAACAGCCAGAGGTCGTAGTCCATATCGGTACCAACGACATAGGTAGGAAGAGGGATGAGGTCCTGCAGGCAGAGTTTAGGGAGCTAGGGAAGAGGTTAAAAAGCAGGACCTCAAAGGTAGTAATCTCCGGATTACTACCAGTGTCACATGCTAGTGAGTACAGAAATAGGAAGATAGAGCAGATGAATGCGTGGCTGGAGAGATGGTGTAGGAGGGAGGGCTTTAGATTCCTGAGGAATTGGAACCGTTTCCGGGGGGAGGTGGGACCTCTACAAGCCAGACGGGTTGCACCTCAACGGGAACGGGACCAATATCCTCGCAGGAGGGTTTGCTAGTGCTGTTGGGGAGGGTTTAAACTAGCTTGGCAGGGGGATGGGAACCTAAGTATAAAGTCAATAGGGAGGGAAGAAAAACTGGAATTGGAAAACAAAAACATAGAAAGTAAATTGGAAGGGCAGAGGAATCAAGGGCTAGATAGTAGTCAACAAGGAGGTTTGCCTGTACTAAATGGTATATACTTTAATGCAAGGAGTATAGCGAACAAGGCAGATGAGCTGAGGGCACAGGTAGATACTTGGGACTATGATATTATAGCTATTACAGCTCAACATTCCTGGTTACAGGATTTTCAGACGGGATAGAGAGGGAGGTATAAAGGGAGGGGGTTCGCGGTATTGATTAAAGAAACTATTACAGCTGTGAGGAGGGATGATATGTTGGAGGGATCATCAAACAAGGCCATATGGGTTGAATTGAAAAACAAAAAAGGGGCAATCACACTGCTGGGAGTGTACTACAGACCCCCAAACAGTGAGAGGGCGATAGAAGAACAAATATGTAGACAAATTTCTGAGAAGTGCAAAAACTATAGGGCAGTAATAGTAGGGGATTTCAACTACCCCAATATTAACTGGGATAAAATTAGTGTGAAGGCTATAGAGGGTGCAGAATTCCTGAAATGCATCCAGGAGAACTTTTTTAGCCAGTATGTAGCAAGCCCAACAAGGGAGGGGGCAGTTCTGGACTTAGTTTTAGGGAATGAAGCTGGGCAGGTAGAAGGCGTATCAGTGGGGGAGCATTTTGGTGCTAGTGACCATAATTCTGTTAGATTTAAGGTAGTTATGGAAAAGGACAAGGATAGACCAGGAATAAAAATTCAAAATTGGGGAAAAGCAAATTTTGCTAACCTCAGAGGGGATTTAGCCATAGTGGGCTGGAAACAGCTACTTGAAGGTAAATCAGTGTCAGAGCAGTGCGAGGCATTCAAGGAGGAGATCGGATGGTTCAGACCAAATATGTGCCCTTAAAGAAAAAAGGTGGGACTAACAAATCTAGAGCTCCCTGGATGTCTAGGGACATGATGCGGAGATGCCGGTGTTGGACTGGGGTGGACAAAATTGAGAGGTCGCACAACACCAAGTTATAGTCCAACAGTTTTATTTGAAATCACAAGCTTTCGGAGCTTACTTCGTTACTTCACCCGACGAAGGAGTAGTAAGCTCCGAAAGCTTGTGATTTCAAATAAAACTGTTGGACTATAACCTGGTGTTGTGCGACCTCTCAATTTTGTCTAGGGACATACAGGGTAGGATAAAGAAAAAAAGGGAGGCGTATGACAGATACCGAGGGCTAAATACTCCAGAATCTTTAGAGGAGTACAGAAAGTGCAGGGGTGCAATTAAAAAGGATATTAGGAAAGCAAAGAGAGAGCATGAAAAATTCTTGGCAAGTAAAATCAAGGAAAACCCAAAGATGTTTTATAAATATATTAAGAGTAAGAGGATAACTAAAGAAAGGGTAGGGCCTATTAGAGATCATGAGGGTAATCTGTGTGTGGTGGCGGGAGACGTCGGTAGGGTTCTTAATGAATACTTTGCGTCTGTTTTCACAAAGGAGAGGGGCGAAGCAGACATTGCTATCGGGGGAGGAGTGTGAAATATTAGATCTGTAGAATTCGCAATTATCGCGATTTCATTTTAATAAGGAGAAAACACAAGTTTCGTTCAAAACAGCTTTTATTTCAGCGGAATGCTGTCAGGTTTAAATTGGACACAAGCAGCCTGTAAAATGGCCGCCGCACCGCGTGACAGAACATTCGAGACTTTTCGGCAGGCAGACAAGATGGCGTTCCAATAAACATTTTTCTTGCAAGATCGATAACGATTCAGCACAGTGAAGACATTACACAGGACATTATGGGTTTACAGTATAAACATCGATACTGGAATCGGTCTCCCAGGTACAAAGGAAAGCCATCAAGGGCCCATCCAAAGGACATTAATATGTAAACTCCCAACGGCTCTACGATGAGAGAGCCGTTAGCAGGTAGTTATACAGGACACTTGGAAGCCCCAAACCCCTCCAGGGGGAACACCGACCGATTTAACAATGGGAGAAGTATTAACAGGTACTCAAACATTCAGGAGTAACCCCGAAACCCATTAAAGACAGAGATCACCCATACAGGACCTTTTGGGCGCCAAACCTTAAACAAAAGAATGGACATTATAGTTGGGCGGGAAACGGAAGAACTGTGCACTATAATTGCAGGCCCAAACCGTCCATTCTGTCTCTTGATTCTTGCCTCTTGACTCTTGACTCTTGCTCCTGCCTCGTGTTCGTGACTCTTGCCGCTTGCTGCTGTTAACCTCGTGGCTGCTCCTGGGTAAAAGACTGTTGCAAAGACCTATGTTGGTAGCTGGCAGCGGAACCGAAGGCCCGGGATGAGATGAGATGAGATGAGATGAGAGGAGAAGAGAAGAAGACCTTATCCATCGCCACGGTCAGTAAATCCCGACCGCGCCTGTAGGTCGATCAGCCAAGTCTTCTTGACAACGAAGTTTTCTTCTAACAAAACATATTGCATCGATGATAACTGGACTGTGCAAACACATCGTATCAGCGATATTGACAACGGTGTTCCACCATACCCTGTATCCAACCAACAGAGGTCTTCACTACAGCGGACGGTCCAGCCGACTGACCGAGCAGCAGAAGCAGTAAACAAGTGGGACCAGGAGATCTCCTGACCAACACGTGGGTGCTGCGGTGGAAAAACATCCGATCAGCTATTCGGGATTTTCTCCGAGTTATTACGAGTGGTGAGCATGAGTCTCGGGATCCTACGAAGCTAGTTTTAGGATAGTTATTGATAGGGGAGGGTTTAATTTAAGGATATTTGTAATGTGTGCCCTATTTACGTTGTGCTGGTCGTTCCTCGTTTCCCTAAGAGTGATTATAACTGTTTGTAAGATTGTACTGTCATTAATCTGTGCATATGACATGTATTTCATAATTTTAAGTATCATGCAATAAAGATTTTCCATTTCGTACCGTTCAAACCAAGTCTACATGAGTTTTATCTCCATTACTGCTCTCGCATCTAAGTCCAGTGTCTAGAACCGTAAGGGAGAGTGATTCGAACCACTCACAGGGGTGTCTAGTGTTCCCAGACTGGCTGGAGACCAGGCCTAGACCCGCACTGACATACAGGCTGCACAGAGCCGCGTGAATCTCACAGGCTACGAGACACGCAGGGTCAGGAGAGTATCCCTGACAGAAAATGGCGACCGCGGCAGGACATTGGCAGCGAGAGGGTGGTGTGTTGGACTTTGGAATGACTGTACGAAATGTTATGCAGGAAAAGATAGCGGATTACGTGTTTGGAAAGGTTAATCTAACGAAAAGGTGGATAAGCGAACTGTTAGCGGATAAGAGTCCACTAGAGGCAGCTGAAAGATGGACGGATAGTAAGGAGCATAAAAAGGCAGTTGAGAAAGCAGTCTGGCTTATGTGCTACAAAAGGCAGGTTCAGATTTCTAACCAGACCAATACAGCGCTAACCGCTCGAATCAAGCAGTTAGAGGAGGAAATGGAGGAGAAGGTTTCTGGAGGGGAGGTGCTCATTAAGAGTTTAAATGAGTTACGCCAGGAAAGCCAGGAAGTCTCCAGCTACCTTAAAACAAGGGTAGAGTATCTCGAGTGCCAGATCACTGAAGCAAAATTAAACGAGAATAGGATGAAGGACAGATGTAACCGTCAAGCTGCCCAGATAAGAACTCAAGAAGAGAGCTTAATGGGGGTTAGGTCGGCGTATAAGTTGGCCCTTGAGGATAAGTTTCAGGGAGCCGACCATAGCGCCTGCGAAAAAGAGATAGAGAGCCTCAAAAAGGCCGTGAATAATGCGAACGGCATGGTGTGCCTTATTAATCCGTCGGCACGCCAGCCGCTAGTAAATGAGAGATTTAGAAATTCCCCACCAAGTAAAGCAGAAGAGGTAGTAGCCACTGCGCCCTCCGCGCCACCCAGCTATTCAGAAACCTGGGTTAGGGAGGAAGCAACGGAAGAAGCGAAAGAGCCCGTTGAAAAAGAGGTAGAAAAGGGATCGTTGTATCCAGTAACGGGGATTAAAAGGGGCCCAAGCAGAAACGGTGGGGAAGAACCGGGGGATCTCCTCGGACAGCTGGTGTTGCCTCACAGTTCACATCAGCTGAGGGCCATGATAAACCACGTAAGGAAGCTGACCGAGATAGACGACCCTTCCGTACATTTTAGGGAAGTTGAGCAAGCCGCAGCCATCAACGGCTGCGATGATGGGGAGACAGCAAAAATGCTGCTGTTCTCGTTAGATAGCTCGGTCCTTCAGTGTCTCTCAGGCGATAGCAAGAGGGGAAACAAAAGTTATGAGGAATTGAAAAATGAGGTCCTAGAAGTAGTGGGAGCGAACGACGGAGGTCCGTTTGCTAGAGTGGGACAGACAGTGCAGATGGAGGGAGAACCCCCGAAGGTTTTTGCCGACAGGCTGTGGCCAGTATATGAGCGCAGCTGTCTAGGTGCGCCCGAGCGCGAAGATGTGGAAGGCGCCGCTTTAATTCATTGGCTTAGGTGCATAATAGCCAACAGTTTACCAGCCGTTAGAGAGCAGGCAAAAGCCTGGTTCGATCCCAATGACCTCAACCTTACGGAAGAGTCGGTCTTGAATCGACTCACGTTAGGTTACCGTAACATAAGGGGTATGGCAACACGTCCTTTTAAGGGAAAAGTACATGAGGTACGACCCGCAGCCCCGGCTCAAAGAGAGTGGCATCAGGAGGGTAATCGCGCCCCACCGGCAAGCAATGCCTGTTACGGGTGCGGGAAGACAGGGCACTGGCGCAAGCACTGCAGGAACCCTTGGAAGGATTCCAAGGATAAGAATCCCGCGGTCCGAGCCCAGGCGCCTGTCCCGGCTAAGGAGGCAAAGGTACCCACCTCTCCCGAAGACCTTGAGGCAGTGTTAGGAGTCATGCGCAAGATGGTTTTAAATGCGCGTGGACAGGTGGCGGTCGCAACCGGCCCCGTAGGTGCCGCAGGACCGTCTAATAGTGCCCCATGACTAGAACCAGCACAGCCCGTCTACCTGTGTCCGCTCAGCTATGATGCGTGGAGGCGACCTGTGGTGGAGATGGAGGTAGAGAAACAAAAGGGCAGTTATCTGTTGGACACGGGAGCTTCTTGCACCATAATCCATACAGATGACCCTTTTGACTCGCCGCTATCTACCAAGGTCCCATTCACGCTAGCAGGGTTCACAGGGAAAGAACAGGCTGGTACGTTTTCCCTCCCGCTATCCATTCGTTTAGGAACACTTCGCTTTAAGTGGAAGTGTATACTGATGGCATGGCAAAAGGGGGGTGGAAGAGGTATTCTCGGGTCCGATCTGCTAGCGGGACACGGGATCCTCGTGGACCTCAGAAATCACTGTCTCTGGGGGGCTAAAGGGGAAAAAGGCGAAGTAATGGTAATTCAAGGGGAGGAAGAAACAGGGGTCCTGTGTACCGTACAGCCATCCGGAGGCTACGACCTCAGGCTTATGGTCGCAGATGTCCCAACGGACATGCAGACGTACGTGACGGATAATATGCACGCGTTTGCAACCCACAAGCACGATTGTGGGAGGGTGGTCGGGTTTGAGGTCAGCGTAGATGGGGACCCCATGACCCGACCCCAAAAGCAGTATAACTTCCCCAAAGAAGCAGAACCCGATATGGAGGCAGCAATGTCTTCCTTGGTGCAGCAGGGCGTGTTGAGGCCGATAGCCACACACGTGAACTCCCCATTATGGCCGGTTAGGAAGCCGGATAATTCGTGGAGAGCCACGGTGGACTACAGAGTCCTTAACAGTAACATCCCCGCCTGCGCGCCCACAGTAGCAGCAGTTGCTGACCTAATAGGGAGCATCCCAGCGTCCGCGACCACGTTCACGGTGCTGGATATCTCGAACGGTTTTTGGTCCATCCCGCTGCGGCGAGAGGACCAGTACAAGTTTGCCTTTACGTCTAAAGGGCAACAGTACACGTGGAACTGTCTGCCACAAGGTTTCCACAATAGCCCCAGTATTTTTCACCAGTGTATGGCAGGAAGTTTAAAGGAGTTTAGTCAGCCCAATCAGATAGTACAGTATGTGGATGATTTGCTCCTATTTACGGACTCAAGGGAGGAGCACGGACCACTGCTGGACGAGTTATTGGAGCTGTTAGCGAGAAAGGGTTTTAAAGTAAACCCAAAGAAAGCACGTATCGGTCAGCAGGAAGTAAAATTCCTGGGGCTGACCCTACGCGCTGGGGAAAGAGCCATAGACAAAGCAAGGAGGGAGTCGGTGCAAGAATTACCGATTCCCAACAACGTAAGGGGTGTGAGGTCCTTCTTGGGACTGACCGGTTACTGCAGGGATTTTATCGAGGATTATGCGGCCACAGCGGCGCCGCTCCTCCGACTCCTCCACAAGGGAGTAGAGTGGCTTTGGGACGAGGGCTGCCAAGCAGCCTTCGAGAAGTTAAAAAGGGATCTGCAGACCGCGCCAGCCTTAGGGGCCATAGATGGGGGGAAGGAGTTTTTCCTGGAGGTAGCTGCCAGCGGAGACAGCTTAAGCGCCGTGCTGCTCCAAGAGCGTCACGGCAAGCTGAGGCCGGTTGTCTATTCATCCAGGGTATTAACGGATGTGGAGAGGAGTTTTTCCAATTGCGAAAGGCACCTTTTAGCCACGCATTGGGCTGTGAAAAGATCAGCGATCTTCACAGGGCTCTCTCCCATCACTCTCCTCACACATCACACACCAACTAAGATGCTTCTGGATGGGAGGATTAAAGACGGGACCGTAAGCAGCGCACGCATTGCGCGTTGGACCCTTCTTCTCTCCCAGTTGGACATCAGAGTAAAAGGTCTTTGCGAGCCCAGGCTTGCGGCCAATTTGGTATACCCCGGTACAGCCCACCGGTGTTCGGTGGAGGGGGTGTGGGACGTCAACATAGGTTTACGGGCCGGGATACATCCCACTGGGCGCGAGATTTATGTTGATGGGTCTAGCACAGTATCTGCTGGCGAGCGACTCACAGGGTGTGGAGTTTATGACCCTGCGGCAGACCTTGCCCTGGCGATCAAGCTCCCTAGCACCATGAGCGCGCAGCAGGCTGAGCTGTCTGCCGTGGTGTACGTGGTAACCCACCCAGACATTTTCCCAACCCCATACACGATTTGCTCGGACAGTATGTTCACCTGCAATTCGTGTACGGAATACCTGGCCATTTGGTCCCGCCGTGGATACACCTCCGCGGACGGGCGACCTTTAACGGTAAAGCCCTTGCTGGAAAAGATCTTAGCAGCAGCAGTAGGGGAGGAAGGGGAGATTTTCATCCATAAGGTGAAAGCTCACTCCTCCACAGAGCCCCGTGGGGAGGGCAACCGGCAGGCGGATGCGCTAGCCAGGGAGGGTGCCCGCGACGGTACTTTCTGGAACCCCTATAGAACCGGACCCATAGCAGCGGTCCGAGGTGGGGACGGGAATACCGGGAACACCAGGGTAGCATTGCCCCTAGACCTTAAGACCGTCCAAGCCCAGGATCCCGCCCTAAAAGCAGTCCTAAAAACGATTGCTGAGGGGAGGCAGGTAGAAGGTCCATACAGTACGGCAACCCTCTCAGTTAAGGAAGGCATGCTGTTCCGCGAGGAGCAGTGGGTTGTGCCGCAGCAGCACAGGAGGGAATTCCTCCAGTTGGCTCACGAGGGACCAGGGGCAGGGCACCCCGGGCCCGAGGTTACCTGGCAACGGGTAGAGCAAGCGGGATGGTGGCCAGGGCTCAGGGAACAAGTCCGCGAGTTCTGTGCAAGCTGTCTTGTGTGCGCTGCAAACAACCCAGACCCCCAGAAAAGGAAGGTGCCCATGGGACACGTAAGAAGGGTAGAGGGACCATGGCAGTCGATACAGATCGACTATATAGGACCCCTGCCCACCACCCAGGGAGGTTATAAGTACTGCCTCGTCCTGGTGGATGTGTTTTCCAAGTGGGTGGAAGCCTTCCCTTGTCGAACAGCTACGGCACTGGGTACAGCAAAAATCTTGGTCCGGGAAGTGTTCTCGCGGTGGGGACTCCCCCGTTTCGTGGAGTCAGACCAAGGGAGTCATTTCACCGGCCAGGTGATGCAGAACACCCTCATGCTTTTGGGCATTGAAGGGAAGTGGCACGTAGCACACAATCCCCAGTCATCCGGGATTGTTGAACGTATGAACCGGACCCTGAAGGAGAAATTGAGGAAAGAGACTAGGAACTCGCCCCAAAAATGGGCGGAAGTTCTGCCTTTAGTCCTCATGGGGGTCCGGGCCAGTCAGTCAAAAAGTACGGGGTACTCCCCGCACGAGGTAATGACCGGCAGGCTCATGCGAACCCCCACCCATGTGCTAGCCCCGGTGCTCACTGAGGGTCAGCTTCAAGAGATCAGCAGGGACAAGTTCGCCCAAACTCTCTTGGAGCGCCTGAAGCAAGTTTATGCGCAGGCGGCTGGGAACATGGGAAGGCAGCACCAGGGCAATCGCTTGTTGCTGGAACCCCGCAAAACGCGGGAGTGGGAAGTAGGAGACCAGGTCATGGTCAGAAACTACGCCAGAGTAGGGAGTCTGGAACCACTGTATATGGGACCCTACAACATTGTAGACAAGGCAAGTCCCATGGTTTACGCCGTAAAAGTACCTCGGCGCACTAAGTGGTTCCACATAAACCAATGTAAACTGTACCAGCCGGGTGCGCAAGGGAAAACTACAGGGGTAAATCCCGCCAACGGGAAAACACAGCCCCAGGTAGGACCACAAGGCACACAGGCAGGCGTAGCAGCTTGCATCAGGGGAAGGGACATCCCGGACGATCATGCAGCGTTTTTCTGGAGTTGGGGGTTAGATGACGAGGACCCCAGGGTACCCTGGTCAGATGAGGATAGTGCAGATGAGCATAGTGATGATGACGGGTGGTTTCACAGGAACGGTCTGGAAGGATTGGGGCCGATAGGTAGAGAGCCATACGGGGTGGACACACAAGCTGCAGGTCCCGACAGGAGGAGGAAGGAGCTAGAGGAGGCCGGGCCAGCCGCTATGTGGTTCCCAGAGGTGTGGCCGCCCGCTGTAAACGTCCAGTCCTCAGGGGAGGCAGAGTTCGCGAGTGAAGGGCCGCCTGCTGGGCCGAGCAGGGCGGGGCCCCGAACTGCCAGCCCCGAGGTTAGGGAGGCGGAGTCAGCGGAGGCGGGGCTGGCGCCTGTGATGGAACCCCAGGTCATCCCGTTGAAGGTCTCGGGACCCGGTCCGTCCGTCACGGAGCCCCCGCCCATAGCAGTTCCCCGTAGGTCAAGCAGAGCACCCCAGCCCAGGAAGACGTGGTCAGGTCCACAGGATGCCCCAGGGCGTAAGTTTCAGATTAAGATAACCCGGGTAGAGACAGGCCACATCGAAGCAGTAACAGGCTGCGGCAGATCAGAGGAAAGGGTCAGCGCAGCAACAGGCTGCGGCAGATCAGAGGGAAGGGTCAGTGCCCTCCCACCGTCGGGAAGAGCTCGCAGCAGCCTTCTCAGGATTTAAAGGGGCCGCCCTGAGAACGGGCGGCATTGTATAGTTATTAGTTTAAGGTTTTAAGTTTAGTTTAAAGTTTTAAGTAGTTTTAATAAGTTTAAGTTTGTAGTGGTTTTAACAGATAACGACAAATGATGGGAGTTTTAAGGCTAGGTTTAGAGGAAGTCTATCCAGCGTACATGTCTTTTACGTGAGGCGAGGTCAGGGGACCCGCTCACCCTTCACAAAAGCCAGAGACTCTTGGGAGGCTGGCTACAGCATTTTATCTGATCACAGGAACCAAGGAAGGATGGAACGACTCGTAGTATTGCTCGTGGCAATCGGATGTGGATTGGCCTATCGGGGCCTCACCAAGGATGTCGTGGTGTTTGGATGTTCCGGGGACACGGCCCCCATCGCGGTGGATGGGACCGGAAGACGGAAGGCAGAAGGGACCAGCACCTATTTCCACAAGGGAAGGTGGCCAGGATGGCTGGGAACGAACTCAACGGAGTATTCCAGCACATCGGGGTTCGCCTACAAAGAGACTTCTTTAATGTGCCCCAAAGTACGGATCATCGCACCCAGGATCAGCGTCACCGTCGGCAAACGGATTTGTTTGACCTGCAGTGGGAATGTCCCATTGAGCCGATGGTGGTGGCTGCGAAAGCTGAGCAAAACTATGAGGAACTCTTCGGTTGAGTGGGAGCGACTGGGTAATAATACCCATCGGACAATTACGGGGACTGATGGACAAGTGAAAGTCTGTTGGGACAAATGGTGGGAACCAGATGAGGGGATTTATGTTTGTATGTGGGGGTCAAAGTACGTTTGCCCCAAAGGCATCTCCATATTCTTTATTAACCAGTGGCAGGATAACGGACAGGGGATGAGGTGGGATGCGAGCACCAGGGGGTGCGGAGCCCCATTCTCCCCGATCCCAGTAAATGCCACTGAGCTCATTACGCGCCCACGCAAAGCCCCGCCCACGATTCCGGTAGTTCTAACTGAGGAAGAAGGGTGCCCTAAAACTAGTAAGGGACCCGGGAACGGTTTGGTACTGGTCCCCACAGACCAGATACTATTTCAGGGGGTGCATTACGCGGTGGCCTCGGTGATTTTAAATCTCACTGAGGTACGGTTACCAGAGTGGTGCCCCAAAAAGACGGAACAGTTGTACCAGGTCCTGTTGACCAAGATGTTCAGGCAGTTTTACGAATTCGATTTCGCGGAAATTGATAAGACAAGTTTATACACCGCACCGCAGGAAGTTTTGGGTCAAGTTGGGAGGCAAAGAAGAGGTTTGGTGAACGATGCGTTCACTGCTTTCAACACAGGGACATCTGTGGTCAACGCTCTAGACAGTGTGGAGCTGCAGACCCAGATTAATGGTCTAAAAACACAGTTAAAGGATATTCTCACAGATGAGAATAAAGTGGTAGGGTCGGGTCTGCACGAGGACCAAGCCATGACACTACACTTGAAAGAGATTATAGCAGAGCTGGAGAAACATGCGCGTACGGTAAATGCCCTGATTAGGGAAGATCGGAATGCATCCGATCAAGCTGCGCAGAACGAGGTGTGCGTGCTTTACGGGGCGTGGTTACTGGGCGAGGGCCGCAGTAATTTGGAGGATTTAAAACAAGGTTTGGTCCCGTCCTGGATAAGTAACAAACACCTGCGGGCGCTCCACCCTTTTCAGAATGCATTAAGTCCGTGCCAGCTCAGGCTAGCTTCAGAAGCTTACCCAGTCCCCGTGGACTGCGGACGTTCAAACCATACTATTATGGGAATAGTATTACGCATGCCGGTTTTGGGCAACACAGCAAAGCCCGCCCCGGTGTATCGGGTAGAGAACATTGGTGTCATTCAGGGGGGAGCCCACATTCGTTATGCAGCGGTTCCACCTTACGTCATCCGCTGGGAGCAAACGATGACAGGTACAGATCTCTCTGGTTGTCGTGGCAGGGGAGCACACATAATACTGTGCCCCCAGCACTTGAATGCCTTTTTAACACCACAGTGCGGGTTCAGAACGGCTGGCGCCAAGTCCATGAATTGCACCATGGAGGCAATGGCACAAGATCATGTGCCTCCGCAGGTAGCATACATCGGGGGTGGAACATATTGTGTTACCACTGCAGCGCAACACTACCAGCATGGAAACCGTAGCCGGTGTCCGGTGAGTGACAGCAGTTTCTGTTTTAAACCCAGGGCTGAAGTTCAAGTAGCACAACAGCGAATTATCCCAATCCCTGAACCATCCACTGTTCATCTCACAGTAAAAGAGAATTTCACCGACTTGCAGCGATTTGTCGCACATTTTGGGTACCTCATTCCCCCTCTCCCCGAGCATTTAACCAAACTTCTGAAAGCCGTCGCGGTGTCACAAAAGCATTTCTATACTTTAGAACAGAAAACCGTCGAGATAGGTACAGACATTTTGGACATAGTGGTTCCACCGTGGTGGAATCTGTTCACGAATATTGAAGTGCCCTCATGGGTCAGAATAGCCTCCCACATTTTAGTCGTCTGTCAAGTGTTTATTGTAGTATACCTTTTGTTTATACATTGTAAAAGAGACAAGCGCCTCACCAAGCATGAGAACACGGGAGAGTGGCGAGAACGTTACGTGCGCGTGCACGATGAGAGCGCAGTGTAATGGGAAAACGGCGTCACTCCCGCTCGCCACGTGCGCCGCGGAAGTTTGTACTCAGTGTAAATACGTTGGAAACTCGACATGTTTAAGAGTTGGGATTTGTTTATTTTGGTGATGGTGTTGATTGTTTGGTTTTTGGGTTTTGTTTTTTCCTTCCCTTGAATAAAAGACAAATATACAGGTGATGCGTGAGGTATCGGCCTGGTTACGCCGGGAAGGAAAACAAGTGGTGTAAGTTTAAGGGCAAATGATGCCTATGGTGATATAAAAATGTGATTTTCTTGGGAAATAAGGACGACACAGAGACCCTAGTGAAGTTAAAATTTTATGGGATTAATTTACTGGATTCGGAGTGAAATCGAGATAAGATTGCTCACCACTGAGTTTTTGATACGATAAGCGGAGTTATTCGCATCAACAGGAGGGACTGTAGAATTCGCAATTATCGCGATTTCATTTTAATAAGGAGAAAACACAAGTTTCGTTCAAAACAGCTTTTATTTCAGCGGAATGCTGTCAGGTTTAAATTGGACACAAGCAGCCTGTAAAATGGCCGCCGCACCGCGTGACAGAACATTCGAGACTTTTCGGCAGGCAGACAAGATGGCGTTCCAATAAACATTTTTCTTGCAAGATCGATAACGATTCAGCACAGTGAAGACATTACACAGGACATTATGGGTTTACAGTATAAACATCGATACTGGAATCGGTCTCCCAGGTACAAAGGAAAGCCATCAAGGGCCCATCCAAAGGACATTAATATGTAAACTCCCAACGGCTCTACGATGAGAGAGCCGTTAGCAGGTAGTTATACAGGACACTTGGAAGCCCCAAACCCCTCCAGGGGGAACACCGACCGATTTAACAATGGGAGAAGTATTAACAGGTACTCAAACATTCAGGAGTAACCCCGAAACCCATTAAAGACAGAGATCACCCATACAGGACCTTTTGGGCGCCAAACCTTAAACAAAAGAATGGACATTATAGTTGGGCGGGAAACGGAAGAACTGTGCACTATAATTGCAGGCCCAAACCGTCCATTCTGTCTCTTGATTCTTGCCTCTTGACTCTTGACTCTTGCTCCTGCCTCGTGTTCGTGACTCTTGCCGCTTGCTGCTGTTAACCTCGTGGCTGCTCCTGGGTAAAAGACTGTTGCAAAGACCTATGTTGGTAGCTGGCAGCGGAACCGAAGGCCCGGGATGAGATGAGATGAGATGAGATGAGAGGAGAAGAGAAGAAGACCTTATCCATCGCCACGGTCAGTAAATCCCGACCGCGCCTGTAGGTCGATCAGCCAAGTCTTCTTGACAACGAAGTTTTCTTCTAACAAAACATATTGCATCGATGATAACTGGACTGTGCAAACACATCGTATCAGCGATATTGACAACGGTGTTCCACCATACCCTGTATCCAACCAACAGAGGTCTTCACTACAGCGGACGGTCCAGCCGACTGACCGAGCAGCAGAAGCAGTAAACAAGTGGGACCAGGAGATCTCCTGACCAACACGTGGGTGCTGCGGTGGAAAAACATCCGATCAGCTATTCGGGATTTTCTCCGAGTTATTACGAGTGGTGAGCATGAGTCTCGGGATCCTACGAAGCTAGTTTTAGGATAGTTATTGATAGGGGAGGGTTTAATTTAAGGATATTTGTAATGTGTGCCCTATTTACGTTGTGCTGGTCGTTCCTCGTTTCCCTAAGAGTGATTATAACTGTTTGTAAGATTGTACTGTCATTAATCTGTGCATATGACATGTATTTCATAATTTTAAGTATCATGCAATAAAGATTTTCCATTTCGTACCGTTCAAACCAAGTCTACATGAGTTTTATCTCCATTACTGCTCTCGCATCTAAGTCCAGTGTCTAGAACCGTAAGGGAGAGTGATTCGAACCACTCACAGGGGTGTCTAGTGTTCCCAGACTGGCTGGAGACCAGGCCTAGACCCGCACTGACATACAGGCTGCACAGAGCCGCGTGAATCTCACAGGCTACGAGACACGCAGGGTCAGGAGAGTATCCCTTACAGAAAATGAAATAAACATAGTGAGAGAGGAAGTATTAAGGGGTTTTGCAGCTTTAAAAGTGGATAAATCCCCAGGCCCGGATGAAACTATTTATAATCTACATTAATGACTTGGATGAAGGGATTGAGTGTAATGTAGCCAAGTTTGCAGATGATACAAAGATGGGTGGGAAAGCAAGTTGTTCAGAGGACTCAAAGAATCTGCAAAAGGATATAGACAGGCTAGGTGAGTGGGCAAACCTTTGGCAGATGGAGTATAATGTGGAAAAGTGTGAGGTTATCCACTTTGGCAGGAAAAATAAAAAAGCAAACTATTATTTAAATGGAGAGAGATTACAAAATGCTACAGTTCAGAGGGACTTGGGGGTCCTTGCGCATGTAACACAAAAAGTTAGCATACAGGTACAGCAAGTAATCAAAAAGGCAAATGGAATGTTGGCCTTTATTTCAAGGGGGTTGGAGTATAAAAGCAGGGAAATCCTGCTACAACTGTACATGGTATTGGTGAGACCACACCTTGAGTACTGCGTACAGTTTTGGTCTCCTTATTTAAGGAAGGATATACTTGCATTGGAGGCAGTTCAGAGACGATTCACTAGGTTAATTCCAGAGATGAGGGGTTTGACTTATGAGGCAAGGTTGAGCAGGCTGGGACTATACTCATTGGAATTTAGAAGAATGAGAGGTGATCTTATCGAAACATATAAGATACTGAGGGGGCTCGACAAGGTAGATGCAGAGAGGATGTTTCCCCTCGTGGGGAAATCTAGAACTCGGGGGCACAGTCTCAGAATAAAGGGTCGCCCTTTTAGAACTGAGATGAGGAGAAACTTCTTCTCTCAGAGGGTTGTACATTTGTGGAATTCTCTGCCCCAGAGAGCTGTGGAGGCTGGGTCATTAAATACATTTAAAGTGGAGATAGACAATTTTTTGCAAGATAAGGGAGTGAAGGGTTATGAGGAGCGGGCTGGGAAGTGGCTTTGAGCCCTAGATCAGCCATGATCTTATTGAATGGCAGAGCAGGCTCGAGGGGCCAAGTGGCCTATTCCTGTTCCTATTTCTTATGTTCTTATGTTCTTAAATGTATCCCAGGCTGTTAAGCGAAGCAAAAGAGGAAATAGCAGAGGCCCTGACCATCATTTTTCAATCCTCTCTGGCTTCAGGACTGGAGGACTGCTAATGTGGTACCCTTGTTTAAAAAGGGAGAAAAGGATAGACCGAGTAATTACAGGCCACTCAGCCTAACCTCGGTGGTGGGAAAATTATTGGAAAGTATTCTGAAGAACAGGATAAATCTTCATTTAGAAAGGCACGGATTAATCAAGGATAGTCAGCACGGATTTGTTAAGGGAAGGTCATGTCTGACAAACTTGATTGAATTTTTTGAGGAGGTAACGAGGGTAGATGAGGGTAGTGCATTTGATGTACGGTATATAGACTTTAGCAAGGCTTTTGATAAGGTTCCACATGGCAGACTGGTCACGAAGTTAAAAGCCCATGGGATCCAGGGCAAAGTGTCAAGTTGGATTCAAAACTGGCTCGGAGACAGGAAGCAGAGGGTAATGGTTGATGGGTGTTTTTGTGACTGGAAGGTTGTTTCCAGTGGGGTTCCGCAGGGCTCAGTACTAGGTCCCTTGCTTTTTGTGGTATATAATCAATGATCTAGACTTGAATATAGGGGGTATGATTAAGAAGTTTGCAGATGATACTAAAATCGGCTGTGTGGTTGACACTGAAGAAGGAAGCTGTAGACTGCAGGAAGATATCAATAAATTGGTCAGGTGGGCAGAACAGTGGCAAGTGGAATTCAATCCGGAGAAGTGTGAGGTAATGCATTTGGGGAGGGCTAACAAGGAAAGGGAATACACATTAAATGGTAGGACACTGAGTAGTGTAGAGGAACAAAGGAACCTTGGAGTGCATGTCCACAGATCCCTGAAGGTAGCAGGCCAGGTAGATAAGGTGGTTAAGAAGGCATACGGAATGCTTGCCTTTATTAGCCGTGGCATAGAATACAAGAGCAGGGGGGTTATACTTCAACTGTATAAAACACTAGTTAGGCCTCAGCTAGAGTACTGCATGCAGTTCTGGTCACCACATTACAGGAAAGATGTGATTGCACTAGAGAGGGTACAGAGGAGATTTTCAAGGATGTTGCCGGGAGTAGAGAATCTTAGCTATGAGGAAAGACTAGATAGGCTGGGTCTGTTTTCCTTGGAACAGAGGAGGCTGAGGTGTATAAAATTATGAGGGGCATAGATAAAGTGGATAGAAAGGACTTATTTCCCTTAGCAGAGGGGTCAAAAACCAGGGGGCACAGATTTAAAGTAATTGGTGGAAGGTTTAGAGGGGATTTGAGGGGAAATTTCTTCACCCAGAGGGTTGTGGGGGTCTGGAACTCACTGCCTGAAAGGGTGGTAGAGGCAGGAACCCTAACCACATTTAAAAAGTACTTGGATGTGCACTTGGGATGCTCTAACCAGCAGGGCTACGGACCAAGAGCTAGGAAGTGGGATTAGGCTGGATAGCTCTTTGTTGGCCAACGCGGACACAATGGGCCGAAATGGCCTCCTTCCGTGCTGTAACTTTCTATGATTCTATGATTAGCTGATCTCAGCCTGTTGTGTGTCAGTGGTGCTAGAATTGGCCTCAGCACCCTTGGGCTGGGGAGGAGAGAAATCAGTCAATTGTACCGCTCCAATTTCTGCCCAGCACTCTCTACCAGAGCATGCGTTGTCTGCAAGTCCGGTGACGGCAGGTTGCACTCCGTGGTCAGATAGCAACTCACCACCAAGGCCCACATATTAAGAATGGCCATTTGGAGAAGGAACTGGAGGGAGGGTGGTTGTGCCCATGGGACTGTACCGCAGGGGAGGAGGACAGGAAAAAGAACTTGGCTAATGGAGGAGACGGTAAACCGAGATCCCGTCTGCCCTCTCGGCTGGAGGTAAAAGATCCCCTGGCAGTATTTTGAAGAAAAGCGGGGGAGTTCACCCCGGTGTCCCGGCCAATATTTATCCCTCAACCAACACCTAAAAACAGATTATCTGCTCACTATCTCATTGCTGTTTTGTGGGATCTTGCTGTGCACAAATTGGTTGCTGCGTTTTGTCCATGACAAGAGTGACTGCATTTCAAAAGTGCTTCATTGGCCGTGAAGCGCTTTGGGACGTCCTGAGGTGGTGAAAGGCGTTATAGAAATGCAAGTTCTTTGCTCCCTTTTAAATAAATTCGGAAACACTAGAGCAGACCATTCATTCTGAGGTAGCAGATACATCAAACAGTCCCACGGACATTGAAATTACCCGTTGTCCCAAAGAACTGGCGAAAGCAATTGTAGAAAAACAGAGAGGTTTTAAACGAGAGCAAACATTCTGGGAAGGCGGTATTTATTTATAGATATGACCTTTGTACAAACCAAACACTCGGTCCTTCCTTTTGCCTTTGAGCAATAACAGGTTCTGTCTGTGATATATAAACAGAAAATGCTGGAAACATTCAGCAGACCAGGCAGTCTGGCCTGCTGAGTGTTTTCAGCATTTTCTGCTTATATTTCGGATTTCCACCATCCGCAGTATTTTGCCTTTTGTGTTAGGTTCTGTCTGTGTACTGGATCGACGGGAGGTGGAGTCACTGAGAGTCTCAGGGCTGGATTTTGAATGACCCATGGAGTCGGGTTTGGAGGCGTGTGGGGGGTTAAATTTGCGGGGTCGGGGGTCCCGACCCCATACCGACTCCATCCCGCCTCCACGCAATTTTGACAAAATCGGTCGCGGGGTTCCCGACTCCGTCCCGCCTCCAAGAGGCGGGAGAGGCCATTAAAGCCCTTAACAAGCTCTAAATTGGCTCTGTAATGCCATTTTGAAACGTTTTAGCTAGTTTAACCCTTTTCTGACGTGAAATACGCCTGGTGTGAAACACTCCAGTGAAACCTGGCGGGAGCACAAGTGGATAGCTGACTATCAGCTGCAGGTCCACTATTACAACGGAGATGTGATGAAGGTAGTAGTAGTATTAGGTCTGAAAGTCGCCTCTGATGCTGCTGCATTGAATGTGTTCAGAGACTGCCTGGCCTTTGCTGTGAGAGGACTTGGATGGAAAAAAACTCTCTCTCTCTCTCTCTTCCCCCCCCCACCATCCAGGTCCACTCACATCAAAAGCCAGGCTCTTCTCTCACCAACAGCCACACAATCTCTGAGACCAGTCAGCAATGATGACATCATCAGAGGCGACTTTCAGACTCAAACCACTAATTAGTTCATGGGTTCCCACATGCTGGAACTCAATTGCCCAATTAAGTGAAAATTGCATCATTGATCCACATTAATCTGGAGTCGGGTGGGGAAACACGAAATGCGGATAACACGACCCCAACCCGACCCCAAGACAATATCCAGCCCTGAGTCTCAGTCCCACCGAGAGGTGAGGAGCAGGTATGCCCTCCTTTCAACTCCTGACAGCCGCACTGCTGCTCAGCCACCAGCCCAGTGAAATTCCTCCTCTCCGTAATTGTTACCGCAAAGTCAGGCCGCGTACAAAATGGGACACGTCGATAGAATTAGCGTCAGGGGGGAATTTCCACCATCCCGGTACAACAGCAACAAAAACAAAGTACAAATCCAATTCAGTAGGAAAGGCTACCAACAGTGGGAAATGGAGAGGTAGATGAAATAGTTTATTTGTTTAATGAAAATAGGAACAGGAGGAGGCCATTCAGCCGCTTGAGCCAGCTTGGCCATTCACTCGGATCATGATGATCTGTATCTTGTCTCCATCCGCCCACCTTTGCTCCATAATTGTTGATACTCTCACCCAACAAAAATCTATCAATCTCAGTCTTGAAAATTTCAGTTGACTCAGCATCCACAGCCTTCTGGGGGAGCGCGTTCCAGATTCACCCTGCATTCTGTGTGAAAAAGTGCTCCCTGATTTCACTCCTGAATTACTTTACAACTGAGACCAAAGTAAAGGGGGGAAGTGAGATCACGAGCACCAAGTTGCAAGCTCTGCATCCGAAGCTGCTTTTCACAAGGTACAGCATGGATAAGGAAGGCCATTTGGCCCATCGTAATTCACCCATCCAGAAAGACGCTGTGCTGCTGCCAGTCTGGTTCGAGGGCGAGCGATCTAGCTGCGGATGGGGTGGGGGGGCCACTTTTCCTGCAATCCCGCCGCGCTTTGGGACTCGCTACTCCGATTGTGACGTGGGCAAAGCTGGCGCCACGAGCCTGCCTAATGATGCCTTAGGGTTGTGCTACCAACGGAGCAACATGTTTAGAGGCTCCACGACGTCCCGTGCCAGTTGGGCACACTCATGTTCAAACCCTTCGGTGTCCGGGTTTAGGGAGGAGGGAGTTGAAAATAAAAATGGCCAGAGCACCTGTCACTGATTGTTATCTAGTATCCCCTTGCTCTCGAAAGTGCACTCATGCCTCTGAGTCAGAATTTCGAGGGTTCAAGTCCCACTCCAGAGACCTGAGCCCATAATCTAGGCTGACATTCCCAGTGCTCACTGAGGAAGTGCTGCACTGTCTGAGGTGTCGTCTTTCGGATGAGACGTTAAACCGAGGCCCCGTCTGCTCTCTGGGATGGATGTAAAAGATCCCATGGCACTACCTGAAGAAGAGCAGGGGAGTTATGCCCGGTGCCCTAGCCAATATTTATCCCTCAATCAACATCACAAAAAAAGATTATCTGGTCATTATCTCATTGATGTTTGTGGGAGCTTGCTGTGCGCAAATTGGCTGCCGCGTTTCCTACATTACAAGTGACTACACTCCAAAAAGTACTTCACTGGCTGTAAAGCGCTTTGGGTTGTCCTGAGGTCATGAAATGCAAGCAATTTCTTTATTTAAGTCATTTCTGTTAATGTATCAGATATACAGCACTGAGCTTGACTGTGGTGCTCGCTGTCAAATAGCTGGCTCTCACTCAACGTCTGGTTTCACACGTGAGGCATGGCAGGTTGGGCGCAGTATAGCAGTGCAGACGCTGCTCACAGTCCTGTACCCCAGCAGGAGGTCCTACCTTCAACAGAAGACTGTTTGTACAGCAGGCACCTCAAAGCACTGGAGAGGTACCACCAACGCTGTCTCCGCAAGATCCTGCAATCAAAGCACTGGAGAGGTACCACCAATGCTGTCTCCGCAAGATCCTGCAAATCCATTGTCAGTGTTCTCACTCAGGCCAACATCTCCAGCATCGAAGCTCGATCAGCTCTGATGGAAGGGTCACATCGCCCGCATGCCCAATACGAGACTCCTAAAACAAGCGCTCTACTCGGAGCTCTGATATGGCAAGAGAACCCCAGGTGGGCAGAGGATACGCTTCAAGGACACCCTCAAAGCTTCCTTGAAAAAGTGCAACATCCCCACCGACACCTGGGAATCCCTGGCCCAAGACCGCACAAAGTGGAGGAGAAGCATCCGGGAAGGCGCCGAACACCTCGAGTCACTTTGCCGGGAGCAAGCGGAAACCAAGCACAGGCAGCACACGTCAACCCAAGCACCCCACCCACCCGCCCCTTCAACTACCATCTGCCCCACCTGTGACAGAGACTGGAGGTCCTGCATTGGACTCATCAGTCACCTGAGAACTCATTTTTAAAGTGGAAGCAAGTCATCCTCGGTTCCGAGGGACTGCCTAAGAAGAAGAGTTTGTAGCTTCACAACATCACTGGCAGCTCACACTGATTCTCCACAAGTGAACATTCAGTAACTACCCCAGTAACTCACCTCACCAGTAAACACTCAGTAACTCACATATCGACCTCACTTTTAAAGACCAAAATAAAATCTTTATCCTGGGGTAGTGTAGTGTCGTATAGTCTGGAAGTGAGGCAACGTATATTTATGTTAAGTTTACTCATTTACAGAAAGAAAGATGCAGCACCTTTCACGACCACCGGACGTCCCAAAACTCTTTACAGCCAATCAAGTACTTTTGAAGTGTAGTCACTGCTGTAATGTAGGAAGTGCGGCAGCCAATTTGCGCACAGCAAGCTCCCACAAAGGAAGCTCAGCGTAAGCTCGAGGAACAGCACCTCATCTTTCGTTTAGGCACCCTACAGCCCTCTGGACTCAATATCGAGTTCAACAATTTTAGATCATAACCTCAGCCCCTATCACATTTATATTTTATTTTTTCATCCACCCTTTTGTTTGGCCCCCCCTTTTTTTTCCCTCCCAGAGCTGGCAGCTGTCCTTCATTCTGCCAGTGCATTTCACACTTCTTTTAGCCTCAACCTGTCACATTAACACCTCCTCTTGCCTTGATCATCTCTTAATGTCTCTCAATGTCTCTTAATCTCTCCTTTTGTTCTTTCATCCCCTCCCCCTTTTCCCAGCTTTATCCTTGCTTTAAATCTATTTCATTTCCTGCTTTTTCCAGTTCTGACGAAAGGTCTTCGACCTGAAACGTTAACTCTGTTTCTCTCTCCACGGATGCTGCCTGGCCTGCTGAGTTTTTCCAGCGTTTTCTGTTGTTATTTCGGATTTCCAGCATCCGCAGTATTTTGCTATCCCACAAAGAAATAATCTGTTTTAGGTTGAGGGACAAATATTGACAACAGCACCAGGGAAAACTGCCCTACTCTTCCTTGAATTGTACTGTGGAATCATTTATGCCTTATCTGAAAGACGGCACCTCTGACAGTGCAGCACCCCTCAGTACTGTACTGGAGTGTCAGCCTAGATTTTGTGCTCAAGTCCCTGGAGTGAGACTTGAACCCATAACCTTCTGACTCAGAGGCGAGGGTGCTACCCACTGAGACACAGCTGACCACTTGAGAAGAAACCATATTGCCTACTAAAAGGACTTTATAATTAGCATTGCTTTGTGGAATTCTAGCTCCATATACAAACCCACAAGTTTACATCAAACTATATTAAAATATGAGGTTATAATTTGTCCACAATTCCTCAGGCCATCCACTTTCCTCGTCCCAATCACTTTGGCTGTTGTATTATAGTACTCTCCAAGCCACACAGCTCCTGTGTCATCATCAAATTCATCTACATAGACAAGAAACACTCTCCCCCTCATCCCTGACAAATCCCACCAACCAATGCCAATCAGAAGAGGCCTTCCCTGCTGGACCCTGTGGGTTCATCTCCCTCCCCCACCCTGGCAGGATGTCTTCCTGTTGCCAAGCAGGATTTCAATGCAGCGAGCATTAATTCTGCGAGCCTAGCTCTTACATATTACATAGGATTGCATAGGATATACGGCACAGAAACAGGCCATTCAGCCCAACCAGTCCATGCCGGCGTTTATGCTCCACTTGCGCCTCCTCCCATCTTTCCTCATCTAAATCTATCAGCATAACCCTCTATTCCCTTCTCCCTCTTATGCTTATCTAGCCTCCCCTTAAATGCATCTATACTATTCGCTTCAACCACTCCCTGTGGTAGCGAGTTCCACATTCTCACCAGCCTTTAATTAGAATTGAAAGAATGAAAGATAAACAAGGATCTTAATAGAACCTTAATAAAGAGGGGGTGGAATGGGAAAAATGAGAGAAAGTATCCGTGGAATGATGAGTAACATGCTGAAGAGAAAAACAGGAGAGCTGAGATTGACATCAGACAATGGAAGGATGCTTAAAAGAAATTGAAGACATTAGAGAAACAATACAAGGCAACCCAAGGAAAAGAATCCTACAAACATAATGCACAGAAGGAGGCCATTCGACCTATTGTGCCTGTGCCAGCTCTTTGAAAGAGCTCGCCAATCAGTCCCACTCACCTGCTGTTTCCACAGAGCCCTGCAAAATTTTCCCCTTCAACTATTTATCCAATTCACTTTTGAAAGTTAATTTTGAATCTGCTTCCACCACCCTTTCAGTCAGTGCATTCCCGATCATAACAACTACATAGGATATATGGCACAGAAACAGGCCATTCGGTCCAACCAGTCCATGCCGGTGTTTATGCTCCACACGAGCCTCCTCCCGTCTTTCCTCATCTAAATCTATCAGCGTAACCCTCTATTCCCTTTTCCCTTTTCCCTTGTATGTTTGTCCAGCCTCCCCTTAAATGCATCTATACTATTCGCTTCAACCACTCCCTGTGGGAGCGAGTTCCACATTCTCACCACTCTCTGGGTAAAGAAGTTTCTTCTGAATTCCCTATTTGATTTCTTGGTGACTATCTTATATTGATGGCCTCTAGTTATGCTCTTCCCCACAAGTGGAAACATTCTCTCTGTATTCACTCTATCAAAACCTTTCATAATTTTATAGACCTCTATTAGGTCACCCCTCAGCCTTCTTTTTTCAAGAGAAAAGAGACCCAGCCTGTTCATCCTTTCCTGATATGTATACCCTCGCATTTCTGGTATCATCCTTGTAAATCTTTTTTGCACCCTCCCCAGTGCCTCTATATCCAATTCATAATATGGCGACCAGAACTGCACGCAGTACTCCAAGTGTGGTTTAGCATAACTTCCCTACTTTTCAATTCTATCCCTCTAGAAATAAACCCTAGTGCTTGGCTTGCATTTTTAATGCGATAGCAAAATACTGCAGATGCTGGAAATCCGAAATAACAACAGAAAACGCTGGAAAAACTCAGCAGGCCAGGCAGCATCCATGGAGAGAGAAACAGAGTTAACGTTTCAGGTCGAAGACCTTTCGTCAGAACTGGAAATAGCAGGAAATGAAATAGATTTAAGGCAAGGATAAAGCTGGGAAGAGGGGGAGGGGATGAAAGAACAGAAGGAGAGATTAAGAGACATTAAGAGATGATCAAGGCAAGAGGTGGTGTTAATGTGACAGGTTGAGGCTAAAAGAAGTGTGAAATGCACTGGCAGAATGAAGGACAGCTGCCAGCTTCTAGGAGGGATAAAAAAGGCGGTGGGGGGGTGGGGGGCAAACAAAAGGGTGGATGAAAAAATAAAATATAAATGTGATAGGGGCTGAGGTTATGATCTAAAATTGTTGAACTCGATATTGAGTCCAGAGGGCTGTAGTGTGCCTAAACGAAAGATGAGGTGCTGTTCCTCGAGCTTACACTGCGCTTCCGTGGAACAGTGTAATAGGCCGAGGACGGTGAGGTCAGAGTGGGAGTGGAGTGGAGAATTAAAGTGACAGGCGACCGGGAGCTCGGGGTCCCCCTTACGGACTGAACGGAAGTGTTCTGCAAAGCGGTCACCCAATCTGCGTTTGGTCTCCCCAATGTAGAGGAGACCGCATCATGAGCAGCGAATACAGTATACTAAATTGCAGGAAGTACAAGTAAATCGCTGTTTCACCTGGAAGGGGTGTTTGGGGCCCTGGACAGTGGGAAGAGGGGAGGTATAAGGGCATGTGTTGCATCTCCTGCGCTTGCACGGGAAGGTGCCGGGCGAAGGGGAAGGGGTGCTGGGGGTGGTAGAGGAGTGGACTAGGGTGTCGCGGAGGGAGCGGTCCCTGCGGAATGCTGAAAGGGGAGGTGAGGGGAAGATGCGTTTGGTGGTGGGATCACGCTGGAGGTGGCGGAAATGGCGGAGGATGATCCGTTGAATGTGGAGGCTGGTAGGGTGAAAGGTGAGGACAAGGGGAACTCTATCGTGGTTCCGGGAGGGAGGGGCAGGGGTGAGGGCAGAAGTGCGGGAGATAGAACGGACATGGTTGAGGGCTGTGTCGACCACGGTAGAGGGGAATCCTCGGTTGAGGAAAAAGGAAGACATGTTGGAAGCACTGGTTTGGAAGGTGGCATCATCAGAGCAAATGCGGCGGAGATGGAGAAACTGGGAGAATGGAATAGAGTCCTTACAGGAGGCGGGGTGGGAGGAAGTGTAGTCCAGGTAGCTGTGGGAGTCAGTGGGCTTGTAGTGAATGTTAGTCAATAACCTATCCCCAGAGATGGAGACGGAGAAGTCGAGGAAGGGAAGGGAAGAGTCGGAGATGGACCATGTGAAGGTGAGGGAAGGGTGGAAATTGGAAGCATAGTGAATGAAATGTTCTAGTTCAGGGCAAGAGCAGGAGACAGCACCGATACAGTCATCAATGTACCGGAAAAAGAGGTGAGGGAGGGGACCCGAGTAGGACTGGAACAAAGAGTGTTCCACATATTCCACGAAAAGGCAGGCATAGCTAGGACCCATGCGGGTACCCATAGCAACACCTTTAATTTGGAGGAAATGGGTGGAGTCAAAGGAGAAGTTGTTCAATGTGAGAACAAGTTCAGCCAGGCGGAGGAGGGTGGCGGTGGATGGAGACTGGTTGGGCCTCCTTTCTATCTCCCGCACTTCTGCCCTCACCCCTGCCCCTCCCTCCCGGAACCACGATAGAGTTCCCCTTGTCCTCACCTTTCACCCTACCAGCCTCCACATTCAATGGATCATCCTCCGCCATTTCCGCCACCTCCAGCGTGATCCCACCACCAAACGCATCTTCCCCTCACCTCCCCTTTCAGCATTCCGCAGGGACCGCTCCCTCCGCGACACCCTAGTCCACTCCTCTACCACCCCCAGCACCCCTTCCCCTTCGCCCGGCACCTTCCCGTGCAAGCGCAGGAGATGCAACACATGCCCTTATACCTCCCCTCTTCCCACTGTCCAGGGCCCCAAACACCCCTTCCAGGTGAAACAGCGATTTACTTGTACTTCCTGCAATTTAGTATACTGTATTCGCTGCTCACGATGCGGTCTCCTCTACATTGGGGAGACCAAACGCAGATTGGGTGACCGCTTTGCGGAACACCTCCGTTCAGTCCGTAAGGGGGACCCCGAGCTCCCAGTCGCCTGTCACTTTAATTCTCCGCTCCACTCCCACTCTGACCTCACCGTCCTCGGCCTATTACACTGTTCCACGGAAGCGCAGCGTAAGCTCGAGGAACAGCACCTCATCTTTCATTTAGGCACGCTACAGCCCTCTGGACTCAATATCAAGTTCAACAATTTTAGATCATAACCTCAGCCCCTATCACATTTATATTTTATTTTTTCATCCACCCTTTTGTTTGCACCCCCCCCCGCCTTTTTTTTCCCTCCAAGAAGCTGGCAGCTGTCCTTCATTCTGCCAGTGCATTTCACACTTCTTTTAGCCTCAACCTGTCACATTAACACCACCTCTTGCCTTGATCATCTCTTAATGTCTCTTAATGTCTCTTAATCGCTCCTTTTGTTCTTTCATCCCCTCCCCCTCTTCCCAGCTTTATCCTTGCCTTAAATCTATTTCATTTCCTGCTATTTCCAGTTCTGACGAAAGGTCTTCGACCTGAAACGTTAACTCTGTTTCTCTCTCCACGGATGCTGCCTGGCCTGCTGAGTTTTTCCAGTGTATTCTGTTGTTATTTTGCATTTTTTATGGCCTTGCTAACCTGTGGCGCAACTTTTAGTTATTTGTGTATTTGTACTCTGAGATCCCTTTGTTCCTCTACCCCACCTAGACTCACACCCTCCAAGTGATAAGTGACCTTCCTATTCTTCCTACAAAAATGTAATACCTCACATTTATCTGTGTTGAACTTCATTTGCCAATTATATGCCCATTCTGCAAGTTTATTAATGTCCTCCTGTAATTTGTTGCAGTCCTCCTCAGTATTGACTATCCCCCCCAATTTGGTATCATCCGCAAATTTAGAAATTGTGTTTTTGATTCCAAAGTCTAAACCGTTAATGTAAATTGTGAACAGCAGTGGTCCCAGCACTGATTCTTGTGTAACACCACTACCCACCGTCTGCCACTGTGAATAGCTACCCTTTACTCCCACTCTCTGCTTTCTGTCTTGAAGCCAGCCAGCAATCCATTCTGCTACTTGTCCCCTGACTCCGCATTCTCTGACCTTATTCATTAGTCTATTACGGGGTACCTTATCGAAGGCCTTTTGAAAATCTAGATAAATTACATCTACTGCATTACCATTGTCTACTCTCTCTGTTACATCTTCAAAAAATTCAATAAGGTTGGTCAAGCAAGATTTTTCCTTTTGAAATCCATGCTGACTATTCATTATTATACTTTTCATTTCTAGATGTTCTTCTATTTTCTCCTTTAGTAGGAATTCCATTATTTTTCCTACCACCAATGTTAAGCTGACTGGTCTATAATTCCCTGGACATGTTCTATTCCCCTTCTTAAATATCGGTATTACATTAGCTATCCGCCAGTCCTCTGGCACTACACCTTTTTCTAACGAATTATTAAATATGTGTAGTAATGCCTCTGCTATCTCTTCGGTAGATTATTTTAAAATGCGTGGATGCAATCCTTCCGGACCAGGGGTTTTATCCTCTTTGAGTTTGATTAATTTATTTAATATATCCCCTTTTAAAAATTTTAAATGCACTTATCTCATTACTCATCTCATCACCCAATGTCATGTCCACCTCTTCTATTTTCTTGGTAAATACCGAAGCGAAATAATGATTTAATATTTCTGCCATCTCCCTATTGTTACCTGTGGTATTGTCCTGTCCATCCCTTAATGGCCCTATTCCCATCCCAACCTTCCTTTTTTTATTGATGTACCTGTAAAATATTTTACTATTTTGTTTTATGTTCCTTGATAATTTAATTTCATAGTTCCTCTTTGCCTTCCTAATTGTTTTTTTGACTTCTCTTCTAATCCCTTCGTATTCTCCCTTATCATGAACTCCTCTGCTGTCTATGTACTTTTAAAAAATTTGTTCATGGGATGTGGGCGTCGCTGGCAAGGCCAGCATTTCTTGACCATCCCTAATTGCCCTTGAGAAGGTGGTGGTGAGCCGCCTTCTTGAACCGCTGCACTCCATGTGGTGAAGGTACTTCCACAGTGCTGTTAGGGAGGGAGTTCCAGGATTTTGACCCAGCGATGATGAAGGAACGGCGATATACTTCCAAGTCAGGATGGTGTGTGACTTGAAGGGGAACTTGGAGGTGGTGGTGTTCCCATGTGCCTGCTGCCCTTGTCCTTCTAGGTGGTAGAGGTTGCGGGTTTGGGAGGTGCTGCCGAAGAAGCTTTGGCGAGTTGCTGCAGTGCATCTTGTAGATGGTACACACTGCAGCCATGGTAGGCCGGTGGTGGAATGTTTAAGGTGGTGGATGGGGTGCCAATCTAGCGGGCTGCTTTGTCCTGGATGGTGTCAAGCTTCTTGAGTGTTGTTGGAGCTGCACTCATCCAGGCAAGTGGAGAGTGTTCCATCACACTCCTTACTTATACCTTTTAGATGGTGGAAAGGCTTTGGGGAGTCAGGAGGTGCAAAATACCCAGCCTCTGACCTGCTCTAGCCACAGTATTTATGTGACTGGTCCAGTTAAGTTTCTGGTCAATGGTGACCCCCAGGATGTTGATGGTGGGAGATTACTCCAATTACATCCTCAAAGAACACCAGCAAGGGGCGCGCCATCAGCCGGTTGGGGTCACAGTCCCCCTTTATTCATTTAAAATGTTTAACCCCCCACTCCCGCCCGTCATGGGGCGTTAACAGCGAGGCCACAGAGCTGGGAACCCAGAAGTGAGGGTGGGGTAGGCTTTGAATTAAGGATTCCGCTAGCTGAGATAAACATTGACATCAGCCTCGAGAAGGTTGCCCTTTCTCACTTTCTTAGGGTCTAAACTGTGGCCCACTTCCAAGTTTATCTGCTGTGGGCTCTGCCCTCCCTCTCTCTGGTTCACTCAATCAACTCATCTCAGCTGTTTAAAACCCATTCAATTGCACAGTCCGGCCAAGTTTGAACAAGAACAAACCCATGGACATCACAGCCTGTAATAGACTCCACGCAGCCGGTTGTCTTTGCTCGTCCAATAAAGCGTCCCTCCTGTAACAACAGTCTGTGAACCAGCCACACAAAAGCAGGTCTCATTCAGTGAGAACCAGCATTAAGTGCCAGGCACGAAAGAAGCTGCTTTGATACTGGTTTTGTGCCGTGTAAGCGCCACCGACTCCTAACCGAGGTTTTGATGCTGCCAGAATACTAAAGTCCACTGGCTGGATTCAGCGCGACTCCCAGAGATCCAGCTGCAGCACCTGCTGCACAGACTGACTAACACAGGGTGACCGGCAGCTCAGCGACAGCCTCAGCACAGATCCCAGCACTACCATGCTGATAGAAAAGAACCCTGACTTACTGAAAGTCAATGTGCAGGTGCAGCAAGCCATTAGGGAGGCAAATGGTATGCTGGCCTTCATTACAAGAGGATTTGAGTACAGGAGTAAAGAAGTCTTACTCCAATTATACAGGGCCTTAGTGAGACCACACCTGGAGTACTGTGTACAATTTTGGTCTCCTTACCTAAGGAAGGATATACTTGCCATAGAGGAAGTGCAACGAAGGTTCACGAGATTGATTCCTGGGATGGCGGGACTGTCGTATGAGAAGAGATTGAGTAAACTAGGCCTGTATTCTCTTGAATTCAGAAGAATGAGAGGGGATCTCATTGAAGCATACAAAATTATTACAGGGCTTGATAGGGTGGATGCTGAGAGAATGTTTCCCTTGGCTGGGGAGTCTAGAACCAGGGGCCACAGCCTCAGGGTAAAGGGTAGGCCATTCAGGACTGAGATGAGAAGAAATTTCTTCACACAGAGGGTGGTGAATCTTTGGAATTCTCTACCCGAGAGGGCTGTGGAGGCTCAGTCATTGGGTATATTCAAAACAGAAGTCGATAGATTTCTGACTAGTAAAGGCATCAAGGGATATGGCAATAGGGCCGGTGAATGGAGTTGAGGCAGAAGATCAGCCATGATCTCATTGAATGGCGGAGCAGGCTCCAAGGGCCGAATGGCCAACTCCTGCTCCTATTTCTTATGTTCTTATGTTACAGGGACAGACCTGTACCCACCAGTACTGAACCCCAGGATTACACAGTGACAGACCTCTAACCACCAGTACTGTACCCCAGTGTTATTGAGTGACAAACATGTACCCACCAGTACTTTACGCCAATGTTATGCAGCGACAGACCTCTTACTACCAGTACCCTACCCCAGATTTATACAGTGACAGACCTGTACCCACCAGTACTGTACCCCAGTGTTATACAGTGAGAGACCTGCACCGAAGTACTGTACCCCAGTGTTAAACAGTGACAGAGATGTACCCACCACGACTGTGCTCCAGTGTTACAGTGATAGACATGTACCCACCAGCACTGTACCCCAGTGTTATACATTGACAGAACTGTACCCACCAGTACTGTACCCGTATTATAAAATGAAAGACCTATACCCATCAGTACTGTAACCATCTTAAACAGTCACAGACCTGTACACACCAGTACTGTACCCCACTGTTATACAGTGACAGACCTGTACCCAACAGTACTGTACCCCACTGTTATACCGTGACAGACCTGTACCCACCAGTACTGTACCCAGTTTTACACAGTGACAGACCTGTACCCACCTGTAGTGTATCCCAGTGTTATACAGTGACAGACCTGTACCCACCAGTACTGTACCCCACTGTTATACAGTGACAGACCTGTACCCAACAGTACTGTACCCCACTGTTATACCGTGACAGACCTGTACCCAACAGTACTGTACCCCAGCGTTATAAGTTACAGACCTGTGGCCCCCGGTTCTGTACCCCAGTGTTATACAGTTACAGACCTGTAGCCAGCAGTACTGTACCCCACTGTTATACAGTGACAGACCTGTACCCAACAGTACTGTACCCCACTGTTATACCGTGACAGACCTGTACCCAACAGTACTGTACCCCAGCGTTATAAGTTACAGACCTGTGGCCCCCAGTTCTGTACCCCAGTGTTATACAGTTACAGACCTGTAGCCAGCAGTACTGTACCCCAGCGTTATACAGTTACAGACTTGTACCCAACAGTACTGTACCCCAGCGTTATAAGTTACATTCCTGTGGCCCCCAGTTCTGTAGCCAATATTATACAGTTACAGACCTGTGCCCACCATATCTGTACCCCTGTGTTATACACGGACAGACCTGTCCCCACCAGTACTGTCCCCTAATGTTACAGTGACATTCTTGTACCCACCAGTACTGTACCCCAGTGTTATACAGTGACATTCCTGTACCCACCAGTATTGTACCCCAGTGTTATACAGTGACAGACCTGCACCCACCAGTAATGTACCCCAGTGTTATACAGTGACAGACCTGTACCCACCAATACTGTGCCCCAGTGTTATACACCGACAGAACTGTACCCACCAGTATTGTACCCCAGTGTTATACAGTGACAGACCTGTACCCACCAGTATTGTACCCCAGTGTTATACAGTGACAGACCTGCACCCACCAGTATTGTACCCCAGTGTTATACACTGACAGACCTGTACCCACCAGTAATGTAACACAGTGTTATACACTGACAGAACTGTACCCACCAGTATTGTACCCCAGTGTTATGCAGGGACAGACCTGTACCCACCAGTACTGTACCCCAGTGTAATAAAGTGACAGATCTGTATCCACCAGTACTGTAACCCAGTTTTATACAGTGACAGACCTGTACCCACCAGTATTGTACCCCAGTGATATACAGTGACAGACCTGCACCCACCAGTACTGTACCCCAGTGTTATACAGTGACAGACCGGTACCCACCAGTACTGTACCCCACTGTTATACAGTGACAGACTTCTACCCACCAGTGCTCTACCCCATGTTATATAGTGACAAACATATACCCACCAGTACTTTACGCCAGTGTTATACAGGCACAAACCTGTACCCACCAGTACTTTAGCCCAGAGTTATACAATGACAGACATATACCCACCAGTACTGTACCCCAGTGTTACACAGTGACAGACCTATACCCACCATTATTGTACCCCAGTCTGATACAGTGATAGACCCGTACCCACATTGTTGCACAGTGACAGAACTGTACCCACCAGTTCTGTAACCCAGTGTTATACAGTGACAAACCTGTACCCACCAGTACTGTACCCCAGTGTAGTAAAGTGACAGACCTGTATCCACCAGTACTGTACCCCAGTGTTATACAGGGACAGACCTGTACCCACCAGTACTGTACCCCAGTGTTACACAGTGACAAACGAGTACCCACCAGTACTGTACCCAGTTTTACACAGTGACAGACCTGTACCCACCTGTACTGTATCCCAGTGTTATACAGTGACAGACCTGTACCCACCAGTACTGTACCCCACTGTTATACAGTGACAGACCTGTACCCAACAGTACTGTACCCCACTGTTATACCGTGACAGACGTGTACCCAACAGTACTGTACCCCAGCGTTATAAGTTACAGACCTGTGGCCCCCAGTTCTGTACCCCAGTGTTATACAGTTACAGACCTGTTCCCACCAGTACTGTACCCAATGTTATACAGTTACAGACCTGTCCCCACCAGTACTGTCCCCCAATGTTACAGTGACATTCCTGTACCCACCAGTATTGTACCCCAGTGTTATACAGTGACAGACCTTTACCCCCAGTACTGTACCCGTATTATACAGTGACAGACCTGTACCCACCACTGCTGTACCCCAGTGTTATACAAGCACAGACCTGTACCCACCAGTACTGTACCCCAGTGTTATACAGGGACAGACCTGTACCCACCAGTACTGTACTCCAGTGTTATACAGTGACAGACCTGTACCCACCAGCACTGCACCCCTGTGCTATGCAGTGACAGGCCTGTACCCACCTGTACTGTACCTCATCTTATACAGTGACAGATCTGTACCCACCAGTACTGTACCCCAGTGTTACACAGTGACATACCTGTACCCACCAATATGTACCCTAGTGTTACAGTGACAGACCTTTACCACCCAGCACTGTACCCGTATTATACAGTGACAGACCTGTACCCAGCGCTATTGTACCCCATATTATACAGTGACAAATGTGTACACACCAGTACTGTACCCCAGTGTTATAAGTTACAGACCTGTGGCCCCCAGTTCTGTACCCAAGTGTTATACAGTTACAGACCTGTAGCCAGCAGTACTGTACCCAGTTTTACACCGTGACAGAACTGTACCCACCTGTACTGTATCCCAGTGTTATACAGTGACAGACCTGTACCCACCAGTACTGTACCCCACTGTTATACAGTGACAGACCTGTACCCACCAGTACTGTACCCCAGTGTTATACAGTGACAGACCTGTACCCACCAGTACTGCACCCATGTGCTATACAGTGACAGGCCTGTACCCACCAATACTGTACCCTAGTGTTACAGTGACAGACCTTTACCACCCAGCACTGTACCCGTATTATACAGTGACAGACCTGTACCCAGCGCTATTGTACCCCATATTATACAGTGACAAACGTGTACACACCAGTACTGTACCCCAGTGTTATACAGTGACAGACCTGTACCCACCTGTACTGTATCCCAGTGTTATACAGTGACAGACCTGTACCCACCAGTACCGTACCCCATGTTACACAGTGACAGACCTGTACCAACCAGTACTGTACCCCAGTGTTATACAGTGAAATACCTGTACCCACCAGTAATGTACCCCATCTTATACAGTGACAGACCTGTACATTCCAGTGCTGTACCCCAGTGATATACACTGACAGACCTGTACCCACCAGTACTGTACCCGTATTATACAGTGACAGACCTGTACCCACCAGTATTGTACCCCAATGTCATACAGTGACAAACCTGCACCCAGCAGTACTGTACCCCAGTGTTACAGTGACAGTCCTGCACCAACCAGTACTGTACCCCAGTGTGATACAGTGACAGACGTGTACCCACCAATACTGTACCTCAGTGTTACACAGTGACAGAACTGTACCCACCAGTTCTGTACCACAGTGTAATAAAGTGACAGATCTGTATCCACCAGTACTGTACCCCAGTGTTATACAGTGATAGACCCGTACACGCCACTACTGTACCCACCAGTGTTATACATTGACAGAACTTTAGCCACCAGTACTGTACCCCAGTGTTATACAGTAACAGACCTGTACCCACCAGTACTGTACTCCAGTGTTATACATTGACAGAACTTTAGCCACCAGTACTGTACCCGTATTATAAATTGAAAGACCTATACCCATCATTACTGTACCCATCTTATACAATGACAGATCTGCACCCACCAGTACTGTACCCCAGCGCTATACAGTTACAGACCTGTGCCCTCCAGTTCTGTACCCCAGCATTATACAGTTACAGACCTGTGCCCCCCAGTTCTGTACCCCAGCGCTATACAGTTACAGACCTGTGCCCCCCAGTATTGTACCCCAGGGCTATACAGTTACAGACCTGTGCCCCCCAGTTCTGTACCCCAGCGTTATACAGTTACAGACCTGTGCCCCCCATTTCTGTACCCCTGTGTTATACACGGATAGACCTGTCCTCACCAGTACTGTACCCCGTATTATACAGTGATAGACGTGTACACACCAGTACTGTACCCCAGTGTTATACAAGCATAGACCTGTACCCACCAGTACTGTACTCCAGTGTTATACAGGGACAGACCTGTACCCACACGTACTGTACCCCAGTGTTATAAAGTGACAGGCCCCTACCCACCAGAACTGTACCCCATGTTACAGTGACAGACCTGTACCCACGAGTACTGTACCCCAGTCTTACACAGTAACAGGGCTGTACCCACCAGTACTGTACCCCACTGTTATACAGTGACAGACCTGTACCCACCAGTTCTGTACCCCAATGTAATAAAGTGACAGACCTGTACCCAACAGTGACAGAGATGTACCCACCACGACTGTGCTCCAGTGTTACAGTGATAGACATGTACCCACCAGCACTGTACCCCAGTGTTATACATTGACAGAACTGTACCCACCAGTACTGTACCCGTATTATAAAATGAAAGACCTATACCCATCAGTACTGTAACCATCTTAAACAGTCACAGACCTGTACACACCAGTACTGTACCCCACTGTTATACAGTGACAGACCTGTACCCAACAGTACTGTACCCCACTGTTATACCGTGACAGACCTGTACCCACCAGTACTGTACCCAGTTTTACAGTGACAGATCTGTATCCACCAGTACTGTACCCCAGTGTTATACAGTGATAGACCCGTACACGCCACTACTGTACCCACCAGTGTTATACAGTGGCAGACCTGTACCCAACAGTGACAGAGATGTACCCACCACGACTGTGCTCCAGTGTTACAGTGATAGACATGTACCCACCAGCACTGTACCCCAGTGTTATACAGTGACAGACCTGTACCCACCAGTACTGTACCCCAGTGTTATAAGTTACAGACCTGTGGCTCCCAGTTCTGTACCCCAGTGTTATACAGTTACAGACCTGTAGCCAGCTGTACTGTACCCCATCGTTATACAGTTACAGACCTGTTTCCACCAGTACTGTACCCCAGTGTTACAGTGACAGACCTGTACCAACCAGTACTGTACCCCAGTATTATACTGTGACAGACGTGTACCCACCAGTATTGTACCCCAGTGTTATACAGTGACAGACCTGTACCCACCAGTATTGTACCCCAGTGTTATACAGTGACAGACCTGTACCCACCAGTACTGTACCCCAGTGTTATACAGGGACAGACCTGTACCCACCACTACTGCACCCCAGTGCTACATTGACACACCTGTACCCACCAGTATTGTACCCCACTGTTATATAGTGACAAACATTTACCCACCAGTACTTTACGCCAGTGTTATACAGGCACAGACATATACCCACCAGTACTGTACCCCAGTGTTACACAGTGACAGACCTGTACCCAACAGTATTGTACCCCAGTGTTATACAGTGATAGACCCGTACCCGCCACTACTGTACCCCAGTGTTATACAGTGGCAGACCTGTACCCACCAGAACTGTACTCCAGTGTTACAATGATAGACCTGTACCCACCAGCACTGTACCCCAGTGTTATACATTGACAGAACTTTACCCACCAGTACTGTACCCGTATTATAAATTGAAAGACCTATACCCATCAGTACTGTACCCCTCTTATACAATGACAGACTTGTACCCACCAGTACTGTACCCCAGCGCTATACAGTTACAGACCTTTGCCCCCCAGTTCTGTACCCCTGTGTTATACACGGATAGACCTGTCCCCACCAGTACTGTACCCCATATTATACAAAAATGAGAAGTCGCACAACACCAGGTTATCGTCCAACAGATTTATTTAAAATTACAAGCTTTCGGAGCTGTTGCCCCTTCATCAGGTAGAGTTACAATGAGGGAATCTACAATATTACACAGTATATAAACATCGAAAGCAATTTGTCTGCAGAGATACAATGTTTCAGGGAGGCCTTACATCAAAGACACACCAGAGCACAGCCAAGACAATGAGATGTGTCACAGGGGGTCCAACGTGTCAAATCCTGCTGTCTGCAGTTGAGCTTTTAACCTTTTTTTTTGGTGTGTGTTTTTCTTTTAAAAACTGGAAAGACAGACAACGATGTCGAGTCACGTTCTGTAGCATGACATGAACCCGATATCCCTATTGAGGCCGTCCTCATGGGTGCGGAACTTGGCTATCAGTTTCTGCTCGATGATTTTGTGTTGTCGTGTGTCTCTTTTTGTCCACCCCAGTCCAACACCGGCATCTCCGCATCATGACCATATTATACAGTGTACCCACCAGTTCTGTACCCCAGTGTTATACAGTGACAAACCAGTAACGACCAGTACTGTACCCAAGTGTAATAAAGTGACAGACCTGTATCCACCAGTACTGTACCCCAGTGTTATACAGTGACAGGCCCCTACCCACCAGAACTGTACCCCAGTGTTATACAGTGACAGACCTGTAGCCACCAGTACTGTAACCCAGTGTTATAAAATTACAGACCTGTGCCCCCCAGTTCTGTACCCCAGTGTTATACAGTTACAGTCCTGTACCCAGCAGTACTGTACCCCAGCGTTATACAATTACAGACCTGTGTCCACCAGTTCTGTACCCCTGTGTTATACACGGATAGACCTGTCTCCACCAGTACTGTACCCCATATTATACAGTGATAGACGTGTACACACCAGTACTGTACCCTAGTGTTATACAAGCACAGACCTGTACCACCAGTACTGTACCCTGTGTTATACAGGGACAGACCTGTACCCACACGTAATGTACCCTAGTGTTATACAGTGACAGGCCCCTACCAGCCAGAACTGTACCCCAGTGTTACAGTGACAGACCTGTACCCACCAGTACTGTACCCCAGTCTTACACAGTAACAGGCCTGTACCCAACAGTACTGTACCCCACTGTTCTACAGTGACATCCCTGTACACACCAATACTGTACCCCATTGTTTCACAGTGACAGAACTGTACCCACCAGTTCTGTACCCCAGTGTTATACAGTGACAAACCTGTACCCACCAGTACTGTACCCCAGTGTAATAAAGTGACAGACCTGTATCCAACAGTACTGTACCCCACTGTTATACAGTGACATCCCTGTACCCACCAATACTGTACCCCATTGTTTCACAGTGACAGAACTGTGCCCACCAGTACTGTAGCCCAGTGTTAAACAGGGACAGACCTGTACCCACCAGTACTGTACCCTAGTGTTACACAGTGACAAACGAGTACTCACCAGTACAGTACCCAGTTTTACACAGTGACAGACCTGTACCCACCTATACTGTATCCCAGTGTTATACAGTGACAGACCTGTACCCACCAGTACTGTACCCCAGTGTTATAAGTTACAGACCTGTGGCCCCCAGTATTGTACCCCAGTGTTATACACGGACAGACCTGTCCCCACCAGGACTGTCCCCCAATGTTACAGTGACATTCCTGTACCCACCAGTATTGAACCCCAGTGTTATACAGTGACAGACCTTTACCCACCAGTATTGAACCCCAGTGTTATACAGTGACAGACCTTTACCCCCAGTACTGTACCCGTATTATACAGTAACAGACCTGTACCCACCACTACTGTACCCCAGTGTTATACAAGCACAGACCTGTACCCACAAGTACTGTACCCCAGTGTTATACAGTGACAGACTTGTACCCACCAGTACTGTACCCCAGTGTTATACAGGGACAGACCTGTACCCACCAGTACTGTACCCCAGTGTTATACAGGGACAGACCTGTACCCACCAGCACTGCACCCCTGTACTATACAGTGATAGGCCTGTACCCGCCTGTACTGTACCTCATCTTATACAGTGACAGATCTGTACCCACCAATACTGTAGCCCAGTGCTACAGTGACAGACCTGTACCCACCAGTGCTGTACCCCAGTGTTACACAGTGACATACCAGTACCCACCAATACTGTACCCTAGTGTTACAGTGACAGACCTGTACCCACCAGTACTGTACCCCGGTGTTATACAGCGACAGGCCTGTACCCACCAGTACTGTACCCCAGTGTTATACAGTGACAGACCTGTACCCACCTGTACTGTATCCCAGTGTTATAGAGTGACAGACCTGTACCCACCACAACTGAACCCCAGTGTTATATAGTGACAGACTTCTACCCACCAGTGCTCTACCCCATGGTATATAGTAACAAACATTTACCCACCAGTACTTTACGCCAGTGTTATACAGTGACAGACCTGTACCCACCAGTACTTTACCCCATAGTTATACAGTGACAGACATGTACCCACCAGTACTGTACCCCAGTGTTACACAGTGACAAACCTGTACCCACCAGTATTGTACCCCAGTGTTATATAGTGACAGAGTTCTACCCACTAGTACTTATCCCCAGTGTTATACAGTGACAGACCTGTACACACCAGTACTGTACTCCAGTGTTATACACTGACAGACCTGTACTCACCAGTAATGTAACACAGTGTTATATACTGACAGAACTGTACCCACCAGTATTGTACCCCAGTGTTATACAGTGACAGACCTGTACCCACCAGTACTGTACCCCAGAGCTACAGTGACAGACATGTACCCACCAATACTGTACCCCCTTGCTACAGTGACAGACCTGTACCCACCAGTGCTGTACCCCAGTGTTATACAGCGACAGGCCTGTACCCACCAGTACTGTACCCCAGTGTTATACAGCGACAGACCTGTACCCACCAGTACTGTATCCCAGTGTTATACAGTGACAGACCTGTACCCACCACTACTGAACCCCAGTGTTATATAGTGACAAACATTTACCCACCAGTACTTTACGCCAGTGTTATACAGGCACAGACCTGTACCCACCAGTCCTTTACCCCAGAGTTATACAGTGACAGACATGTACCCACCAGTACTGTACCCCAGTGTTACACAGTGACAGAACTGTACCCACCAGTATTGTTCCCCAGTGTTATACAGTGACAGAGTTCTACCCACTAGTACTGTGCCCCAGTGTTATACAGTGACAGACATGTACCCACCAGTACTGTACTCCAGTGTTATACACTGACAGACCTGTACCCACCAGTAATGTACCCCAGTGTTATACAGTGACAGACCTGTACCCACCAGTACTGTACCCCAGTGTTATACAGGGACAGACCTGTACCCACCAGCACTGCACCCCTGTGCTATACAGTGACAGATCTGTACCCACCAATACTGTACCCCAGTGGTACAGTGACAGACCTGTACCCACCAGTGCTGTACCCCAGTGTTACACAGTGACATACCAGTACCCACCAATACTGTACCCAAGTGTTACAGTGACAGACCTGTACCCACCAGTGCTGTACCCCAGTGTTATACAATGACAGACCTGTACCCACCACTACTGAACCCCAGTGTTATATCGTGACAGACTTCTACCCACCAGTGCTCTACCCCATGTTATATAGTGACAAACATTTACCCACCAGTACTTTACGCCAGTGTTATACAGGCACAGACCTGTACCCACCAGTACTTTACCCCAGAGTTATACAGTGACAGACATGTACCCACCAGTACTGTACCCCAGTGTTACACAGTGACAGACCTGTACCCACCAGTATTGTACTCCAGTGTTACAGTGATAGACATGTACCCACCAGCACTGTACCCCAGTGTTATACATTGACAGAACTTTACCCACCAGTACTGTACCCGTATTATAAATTGAAAGACCTATACCCATCATTACTGTACCCATCTTATACAGTGAGAGACCTGTACCCAGCAGTACTGTACCCCAGCGCTATTCAGTTACAGACCTGTGCCCTCCAGTTCTGTACCCCAGTGTTATACAGTTACAGTCCTGTACCCAGCAGTACTGTACCCCAGCGTTTGCAGTGACAGACCTGTACCCACCGATAATGTACTCCAGTGTTACACAGTGACAGAACTGTACCCACCAGTTCTGTACCCCAGTGTTGTACTGTGACAGACCCGTGCCCACCAGTTCTGTACAATGTGTTATACAATGACAGACCTGTCCCCACCAGTACTGTACCCCAATGTTACAGTGACAGTCCTGTACCCACCAGTACTGTACCCCAGTGTTATACAGTGACAGACCTGTACCCACCGATAATGTACCCCAGTGTTGTACAGTGACAGACCTGCACCCACCAGTTCTGTACCCCAGTGTTATACAGTGACAGACCTGTACCTACCAGCACAGTATCCCAGTGTAATAAAGTGACGGACCTGTATCCACCAGTGCTGTACCCCAGTTTTATACAGTTACATACCTGTAGCCACCAGTACTGTCCCCTAGTGTTACAGTGACAGACCTTTACCCCCAGTACTGTACCCCAGTGTTATACAGTGACAGACCTGTACCCACCAGTACTGTACCCGTATTATAGTGACAGCCCTGTACCCACCACTACTGTACCCCATATTATACAGTGACAGACGTGTACACACCATTACTGTAACCCAGTGTTATACAAGTACAGACCTGTACCCACCAGAACTGTACCCCAGTTTTATAAAGGGACAGGCCTGTACCCACAAGTAATGTACCCCAGTCTTACACAGTAACAGGCCTCTACCCTCCAGTGCTGTACCCCAGTGTTATACATTGACAGCCCTGTACGCACCAGTACTGTACCCCATTGTTACACAGTGACAGAACTGTACCCACCAATACTGTACCCCAGTGTTACAGTGACAGACCTGTATCCACCAGTACTGTATCCTATTGTTACAGTGACAGACCTTTACCCCCAAGAACTGTACCCGTATTATACAGTGACAGACCTGTACCCACCAGTACTGTACCCGAGTGTTAAACAGTGACAGACCTGTACCCACATGTACTGTACCCCTGTGTTATACAGTAACAGATCTGTACCCACCAGTACTGTACCCCGGTGTTATACAGTGACAGAATTGTACGCACCAGTACTGTACCCCAGTGTTATACAGTGACAGACCTGTACCCACCTGTACGGTACCCCAGTGTTATACAGTGGCAGACCTATACTCACCAGTACTGTACCCCAGTGTTATGCAGTGACAGACCTGTACCCAACAGTACAGTACCCCAGTGTTGTACAGCGACAGACCTGTACCCACCACTACTGAACCCCAGTGTTATATCGTGACAGACTTCTACCCACCAGTGCTCTACCCCATGTTATATAGTGACAAACATTTACCCACCAGTACTTTATGCCAGTGTTATACAGGCACAGACCTGTACCCACCAGTACTTTACCCCAGAGTTATACAGTGACAGACATGTACCCACCAGTACTGTACCCCAGTGTTACACAGTGACAGACCTGTACCCACCAGTATTGTACTCCAGTGTTACAGTGATAGACATGTACCCACCAGCACTGTACCCCAGTGTTATACATTGACAGAACTTTACCCACCAGTACTGTACCCGTATTATAAATTGAAAGACCTATACCCATCATTACTGTACCCATCTTATACAGTGAGAGACCTGTACCCAGCAGTACTGTACCCCAGCGCTATTCAGTTACAGACCTGTGCCCTCCAGTTCTGTACCCCAGTGTTATACAGTTACAGTCCTGTACCCAGCAGTACTGTACCCCAGCGTTTGCAGTGACAGACCTGTACCCACCGATAATGTACTCCAGTGTTACACAGTGACAGAACTGTACCCACCAGTTCTGTACCCCAGTGTTGTACTGTGACAGACCCGTGCCCACCAGTTCTGTACAATGTGTTATACAATGACAGACCTGTCCCCACCAGTACTGTACCCCAATGTTACAGTGACAGTCCTGTACCCACCAGTACTGTACCCCAGTGTTATACAGTGACAGACCTGTACCCACCGATAATGTACCCCAGTGTTGTACAGTGACAGACCTGCACCCACCAGTTCTGTACCCCAGTGTTATACAGTGACAGACCTGTACCTACCAGCACAGTATCCCAGTGTAATAAAGTGACGGACCTGTATCCACCAGTGCTGTACCCCAGTTTTATACAGTTACATACCTGTAGCCACCAGTACTGTCCCCTAGTGTTACAGTGACAGACCTTTACCCCCAGTACTGTACCCCAGTGTTATACAGTGACAGACCTGTACCCACCAGTACTGTACCCGTATTATACAGTGACAGCCCTGTACCCACCACTACTGTACCCCATATTATACAGTGACAGACGTGTACACACCATTACTGTAACCCAGTGTTATACAAGTACAGACCTGTACCCACCAGAACTGTACCCCAGTTTTATAAAGGGACAGGCCTGTACCCACAAGTAATGTACCCCAGTCTTACACAGTAACAGGCCTCTACCCTCCAGTGCTGTACCCCAGTGTTATACATTGACAGCCCTGTACGCACCAGTACTGTACCCCATTGTTACACAGTGACAGAACTGTACCCACCAATACTGTACCCCAGTGTTACAGTGACAGACCTGTATCCACCAGTACTGTATCCTATTGTTACAGTGACAGACCTTTACCCCCAAGAACTGTACCCGTATTATACAGTGACAGACCTGTACCCACCAGTACTGTACCCGAGTGTTAAACAGTGACAGACCTGTACCCACATGTACTGTACCCCTGTGTTATACAGTAACAGATCTGTACCCACCAGTACTGTACCCCGGTGTTATACAGTGACAGAATTGTACGCACCAGTACTGTACCCCAGTGTTATACAGTGACAGACCTGTACCCACCTGTACTGTGCCCCAGTGTTATACAGTGACAGACATGTACCCACCAGTACTGTACTCCAGTGTTATACACTGACAGACCTGTACCCACCAGTAATGTAACACAGTGTTATACACTGACAGAACTGTACCCACCAGTATTGTACCCCAGTGTTATACAGGGACAGACCTGTACCCACCAGTACTGTACCCCAGTGTTATACAGTGACAGACCTGTACCCACCAGTACTGTACCCCAGTGTTATACAGGGACAGACCTGTACCCACCAGCACTGCACCCCTGTGCTATACAGTGACAGATCTGTACCCACCAATACTGTACCCCAGTGCTACAGTGACAGACCTGTACCCACCAGTGCTGTACCCCAGTGTTACACAGTGACATACCAGTACCCACCAATACTGTACCCAAGTGTTACAGTGACAGACCTGTACCCACCAGTACTGTACCCCAGTGTTATACAATGACAGACCTGTACCCACCACTACTGAACCCCAGTGTTATATCGTGACAGACTTCTACCCACCAGTGCTCTACCCCATGTTATATAGTGACAAACATTTACCCACCAGTACTTTACGCCAGTGTTATACAGGCACAGACCTGTACCCACCAGTACTTTACCCCAGAGTTATACAGTGACAGACATGTACCCACCAGTACTGTACCCCAGTGTTACACAGTGACAGACCTGTACCCACCAGTATTGTACTCCAGTGTTACAGTGATAGACATGTACCCACCAGCACTGTACCCCAGTGTTATACATTGACAGAACTTTACCCACCAGTACTGTACCCGTATTATAAATTGAAAGACCTATACCCATCATTACTGTACCCATCTTATACAGTGAGAGACCTGTACCCAGCAGTACTGTACCCCAGCGCTATTCAGTTACAGACCTGTGCCCTCCAGTTCTGTACCCCAGTGTTATACAGTTACAGTCCTGTACCCAGCAGTACTGTACCCCAGCGTTTGCAGTGACAGACCTGTACCCACCGATAATGTACTCCAGTGTTACACAGTGACAGAACTGTACCCACCAGTTCTGTACCCCAGTGTTGTACTGTGACAGACCCGTGCCCACCAGTTCTGTACAATGTGTTATACAATGACAGACCTGTCCCCACCAGTACTGTACCCCAATGTTACAGTGACAGTCCTGTACCCACCAGTACTGTACCCCAGTGTTATACAGTGACAGACCTGTACCCACCGATAATGTACCCCAGTGTTGTACAGTGACAGACCTGCACCCACCAGTTCTGTACCCCAGTGTTATACAGTGACAGACCTGTACCTACCAGCACAGTATCCCAGTGTAATAAAGTGACGGACCTGTATCCACCAGTGCTGTACCCCAGTTTTATACAGTTACATACCTGTAGCCACCAGTACTGTCCCCTAGTGTTACAGTGACAGACCTTTACCCCCAGTACTGTACCCCAGTGTTATACAGTGACAGACCTGTACCCACCAGTACTGTACCCGTATTATACAGTGACAGCCCTGTACCCACCACTACTGTACCCCATATTATACAGTGACAGACGTGTACACACCATTACTGTAACCCAGTGTTATACAAGTACAGACCTGTACCCACCAGAACTGTACCCCAGTTTTATAAAGGGACAGGCCTGTACCCACAAGTAATGTTCCCCAGTCTTACACAGTAACAGGCCTCTACCCTCCAGTGCTGTACCCCATTGTTATACATTGACAGCCCTGTACGCACCAGTACTGTACCCCATTGTTACACAGTGACAGAACTGTACCCACCAATACTGTACCCCAGTGTTACAGTGACAGACCTGTATCCACCAGTACTGTATCCTATTGTTACAGTGACAGACCTTTACCCCCAAGAACTGTACCCGTATTATACAGTGACAGACCTGTACCCACCAGTACTGTACCCGAGTGTTAAACAGTGACAGACCTGTACCCACATGTACTGTACCCCTGTGTTATACAGTAACAGATCTGTACCCACCAGTACTGTACCCCGGTGTTATACAGTGACAGAATTGTACGCACCAGTACTGTACCCCAGTGTTATACAGTGACAGACCTGTACCCACCTGTACGGTACCCCAGTGTTATACAGTGGCAGACCTATACTCACCAGTACTGTACCCCAGTGTTATGCAGTGACAGACCTGTACCCAACAGTACAGTACCCCAGTGTTGTACAGCGACAGACCTGTACCCACCAGCCCTCCACCCCTGTGTTATACAGTGACAGACCTGTACCCACCAGCACTCCACCCCTGTGTTATACAGCGACAGACCTGTACCACCAATACTGTACCCCAGTGTTACAGTGACAGACCTGTACCCACCAGTACTGTATCGTATTGTTACAGTGACAGACCTTTACCCCCAAGTACTGTACCCGTATTATACAGTGACAGACCTGTACCCACCAGTACTGTACCCCAGTGTTACAGTGACAGACCTGTACCCACCAGTACTGTATCCCATTGTTACAGTGACAGACATTTACCCCCAAGTACTGTACCCATCTTATACAGTGATAGACCTGTACCCATCAGTATTGTACCCCATGTTATACAGTGACAGACGTGTACACACCAGTACTGTACCCCAGTGTTATACAGTGACAGACCTATACCCACCAATTCTGTACCCCAGTGTTATACAGTGACTGAACTGTACCCACCAGTCCTGTAACCCAGTGTTATATAATGAAAGACCTGTACCCACCAGTAATGTACCCCATCTTATACAGTGACAGACCTGTACACTCCAGCACTGTACCCCAGTGTTATACACTGACAGACCTGTACCCACCAGTACTGTAACACAGTGTTATACACTAGCAGACCTGTACCCACCAGTATTGTACCCCAGTGTTATACAGCGACAGGCCTGTACCCACCAGTACTGTACCCCAGTGTTATACAGCGACAGACCTGTACCCACCAGTACTGTATCCCAGTGTTATACAGTGACAGACCTGTACCCACCACTACTGAACCCCAGTGTTATATAGTGACAAACATTTACCCACCAGTACTTTACGCCAGTGTTATACAGGCACAGACCTGTACCCACCAGTCCTTTACCCCAGAGTTATACAGTGACAGACATGTACCCACCAGTACTGTACCCCAGTGTTACACAGTGACAGAACTGTACCCACCAGTATTGTTCCCCAGTGTTATACAGTGACAGAGTTCTACCCACTAGTACTGTGCCCCAGTGTTATACAGTGACAGACATGTACCCACCAGTACTGTACTCCAGTGTTATACACTGACAGACCTGTACCCACCAGTAATGTAAAACAGTGTTATACACTGACAGAACTGTACCCACCAGTATTGTACCCCAGTGTTATACAGGGACAGACCTGTACCCACCAGTACTGTACCCCAGTGTTATACAGTGACAGACCTGTACCCACCAGTACTGTACCCCAGTGTTATACAGGGACAGACCTGTACCCACCAGCACTGCACCCCTGTGCTATACAGTGACAGATCTGTACCCACCAATACTGTACCCCAGTGCTACAGTGACAGACCTGTACCCACCAGTGCTGTACCCCAGTGTTACACAGTGACATACCAGTACCCACCAATACTGTACCCAAGTGTTACAGTGACAGACCTGTACCCACCAGTACTGTACCCCAGTGTTATACAATGACAGACCTGTACCCACCACTACTGAACCCCAGTGTTATATCGTGACAGACTTCTACCCACCAGTGCTCTACCCCATGTTATATAGTGACAAACATTTACCCACCAGTACTTTACGCCAGTGTTATACAGGCACAGACCTGTACCCACCAGTACTTTACCCCAGAGTTATACAGTGACAGACATGTACCCACCAGTACTGTACCCCAGTGTTACACAGTGACAGACCTGTACCCACCAGTATTGTACTCCAGTGTTACAGTGATAGACATGTACCCACCAGCACTGTACCCCAGTGTTATACATTGACAGAACTTTACCCACCAGTACTGTACCCGTATTATAAATTGAAAGACCTATACCCATCATTACTGTACCCATCTTATACAGTGAGAGACCTGTACCCAGCAGTACTGTACCCCAGCGCTATTCAGTTACAGACCTGTGCCCTCCAGTTCTGTACCCCAGTGTTATACAGTTACAGTCCTGTACCCAGCAGTACTGTACCCCAGCGTTTGCAGTGACAGACCTGTACCCACCGATAATGTACTCCAGTGTTACACAGTGACAGAACTGTACCCACCAGTTCTGTACCCCAGTGTTGTACTGTGACAGACCCGTGCCCACCAGTTCTGTACAATGTGTTATACAATGACAGACCTGTCCCCACCAGTACTGTACCCCAATGTTACAGTGACAGTCCTGTACCCACCAGTACTGTACCCCAGTGTTATACAGTGACAGACCTGTACCCACCGATAATGTACCCCAGTGTTGTACAGTGACAGACCTGCACCCACCAGTTCTGTACCCCAGTGTTATACAGTGACAGACCTGTACCTACCAGCACAGTATCCCAGTGTAATAAAGTGACGGACCTGTATCCACCAGTGCTGTACCCCAGTTTTATACAGTTACATACCTGTAGCCACCAGTACTGTCCCCTAGTGTTACAGTGACAGACCTTTACCCCCAGTACTGTACCCCAGTGTTATACAGTGACAGACCTGTACCCACCAGTACTGTACCCGTATTATACAGTGACAGCCCTGTACCCACCACTACTGTACCCCATATTATACAGTGACAGACGTGTACACACCATTACTGTAACCCAGTGTTATACAAGTACAGACCTGTACCCACCAGAACTGTACCCCAGTGTTATAAAGGGACAGACCTGTACCCACAAGTAATGTACCCCAGTCTTACACAGTAACAGGCCTCTACCCTCCAGTGCTGTACCCCAGTGTTATACATTGACAGCCCTGTACGCGCCAGTACTGTACCCCATTGTTACACAGTGACAGAACTGTACCCACCAATACTGTACCCCAGTGTTACAGTGACAGACCTGTATCCACCAGTACTGTATCCTATTGTTACAGTGACAGACCTTTACCCCCAAGAACTGTACCCGTATTATACAGTGACAGACCTGTACCCACCAGTACTGTACCCGAGTGTTAAACAGTGACAGACCTGTACCCACATGTACTGTACCCCTGTGTTATACAGTAACAGATCTGTACCCACCAGTACTGTACCCCGGTGTTATACAGTGACAGAATTGTACGCACCAGTACTGTACCCCAGTGTTATACAGTGACAGACCTGTACCCACCTGTACGGTACCCCAGTGTTATACAGTGGCAGACCTATACTCACCAGTACTGTACCCCAGTGTTATGCAGTGACAGACCTGTACCCAACAGTACAGTACCCCAGTGTTGTACAGCGACAGACCTGTACCCACCAGCCCTCCACCCCTGTGTTATACAGTGACAGACCTGTACCCACCAGCACTCCACCCCTGTGTTATACAGCGACAGACCTGTACCACCAATACTGTACCCCAGTGTTACAGTGACAGACCTGTACCCACCAGTACTGTATCGTATTGTTACAGTGACAGACCTTTACCCCCAAGTACTGTACCCGTATTATACAGTGACAGACCTGTACCCACCAGTACTGTACCCCAGTGTTACAGTGACAGACCTGTACCCACCAGTACTGTATCCCATTGTTACAGTGACAGACATTTACCCCCAAGTACTGTACCCGTCTTATACAGTGATAGACCTGTACCCATCAGTATTGTACCCCATGTTATACAGTGACAGACGTGTACACACCAGTACTGTACCCCAGTGTTATACAGTGACAGACCTATACCCACCAATTCTGTACCCCAGTGTTATACAGTGACTGAACTGTACCCACCAGTCCTGTAACCCAGTGTTATATAATGAAAGACCTGTACCCACCAGTAATGTACCCCATCTTATACAGTGACAGACCTGTACACTCCAGCACTGTACCCCAGTGTTATACACTGACAGACCTGTACCCACCAGTACTGTAACACAGTGTTATACACTAGCAGACCTGTACCCACCAGTATTGTACCCCAGTGTTATACAGCGACAGGCCTGTACCCACCAGTACTGTACCCCAGTGTTATACAGCGACAGACCTGTACCCACCAGTACTGTATCCCAGTGTTATACAGTGACAGACCTGTACCCACCACTACTGAACCCCAGTGTTATATAGTGACAAACATTTACCCACCAGTACTTTACGCCAGTGTTATACAGGCACAGACCTGTACCCACCAGTCCTTTACCCCAGAGTTATACAGTGACAGACATGTACCCACCAGTACTGTACCCCAGTGTTACACAGTGACAGAACTGTACCCACCAGTATTGTTCCCCAGTGTTATACAGTGACAGAGTTCTACCCACTAGTACTGTGCCCCAGTGTTATACAGTGACAGACATGTACCCACCAGTACTGTACTCCAGTGTTATACACTGACAGACCTGTACCCACCAGTAATGTAAAACAGTGTTATACACTGACAGAACTGTACCCACCAGTATTGTACCCCAGTGTTATACAGGGACAGACCTGTACCCACCAGTACTGTACCCCAGTGTTATACAGTGACAGACCTGTACCCACCAGTACTGTACCCCAGTGTTATACAGGGACAGACCTGTACCCACCAGCACTGCACCCCTGTGCTATACAGTGACAGATCTGTACCCACCAATACTGTACCCCAGTGCTACAGTGACAGACCTGTACCCACCAGTGCTGTACCCCAGTGTTACACAGTGACATACCAGTACCCACCAATACTGTACCCAAGTGTTACAGTGACAGACCTGTACCCACCAGTGCTGTACCCCAGTGTTATACAATGACAGACCTGTACCCACCACTACTGAACCCCAGTGTTATATCGTGACAGACTTCTACCCACCAGTGCTCTACCCCATGTTATATAGTGACAAACATTTACCCACCAGTTCTTTACGCCAGTGTTATACAGGCACAGACCTGTACCCACCAGTACTTTACCCCAGAGTTATACAGTGACAGACATGTACCCACCAGTACTGTACCCCAGTGTTACACAGTGACAGACCTGTACCCACCAGTATTGTACTCCAGTGTTACAGTGATAGACATGTACCCACCAGCACTGTACCCCAGTGTTATACATTGACAGAACTTTACCCACCAGTACTGTACCCGTATTATAAATTGAAAGACCTATACCCATCATTACTGTACCCATCTTATACAGTGAGAGACCTGTACCCAGCAGCAACACGGTGGCATAGTGGTTAGCACTGGTGCCTCACAGCGCCAGAGACCCGGGTTCGAATCTGACCTCGGGTGACTGTCTGTGTGGAGTTTGCACATTCTCCCCGTGTCTGCGTGGGTTTCCTCCGGGTGCTCCGGTTTCCTCCCACAGTCCAAAAATGTGTGGGTTAGGTTGATTAGGCTATGATAAATTGACCCTTAGTGTTAGGGGGGGATTAAATATGTGGGGTTATGGGGATAGGATGGGATATGTTAGGGGGAATTAAATACGTGGGGTTACGGGGGTAGGGTGGGATATGTGTACTGTGGGGATTAAAGCAGGGACAGGGTACTGGATTTGGATGATCAGCCATGATCGTATTGAATGGCGGAGCAGGCTCGACGGGCCGAATGGCCTACTCCTGCTCCTAGATTCTATGTTTCTATGTTTCTATGTTACTGTACCCCAGCGCTATTCAGTTACAGACCTGTGCCCTCCAGTTCTGTACCCCAGTGTTATACAGTTACAGTCCTGTACCCAGCAGTACTGTACCCCAGCGTTTGCAGTGACAGACCTGTACCCACCGATAATGTACTCCAGTGTTACACAGTGACAGAACTGTACCCACCAGTTCTGTACCCCAGTGTTGTACTGTGACAGACCCGTGCCCACCAGTTCTGTACAATGTGTTATACAATGACAGACCTGTCCCCACCAGTACTGTACCCCAATGTTACAGTGACAGTCCTGTACCCACCAGTACTGTACCCCAGTGTTATACAGTGACAGACCTGTACCCACCGATAATGTACCCCAGTGTTGTACAGTGACAGACCTGCACCCACCAGTTCTGTACCCCAGTGTTATACAGTGACAGACCTGTACCTACCAGCACAGTATCCCAGTGTAATAAAGTGACGGACCTGTATCCACCAGTGCTGTACCCCAGTTTTATACAGTTACATACCTGTAGCCACCAGTACTGTCCCCTAGTGTTACAGTGACAGACCTTTACCCCCAGTACTGTACCCCAGTGTTATACAGTGACAGACCTGTACCCACCAGTACTGTACCCGTATTATACAGTGACAGCCCTGTACCCACCACTACTGTACCCCATATTATACAGTGACAGACGTGTACACACCATTACTGTAACCCAGTGTTATACAAGTACAGACCTGTACCCACCAGAACTGTACCCCAGTGTTATAAAGGGACAGACCTGTACCCACAAGTAATGTACCCCAGTCTTACACAGTAACAGGCCTCTACCCTCCAGTGCTGTACCCCAGTGTTATACATTGACAGCCCTGTACGCACCAGTACTGTACCCCATTGTTACACAGTGACAGAACTGTACCCACCAATACTGTACCCCAGTGTTACAGTGACAGACCTGTATCCACCAGTACTGTATCCTATTGTTACAGTGACAGACCTTTACCCCCAAGAACTGTACCCGTATTATACAGTGACAGACCTGTACCCACCAGTACTGTACCCGAGTGTTAAACAGTGACAGACCTGTACCCACATGTACTGTACCCCTGTGTTATACAGTAACAGATCTGTACCCACCAGTACTGTACCCCGGTGTTATACAGTGACAGAATTGTACGCACCAGTACTGTACCCCAGTGTTATACAGTGACAGACCTGTACCCACCTGTACGGTACCCCAGTGTTATACAGTGGCAGACCTATACTCACCAGTACTGTACCCCAGTGTTATGCAGTGACAGACCTGTACCCAACAGTACAGTACCCCAGTGTTGTACAGCGACAGACCTGTACCCACCAGCCCTCCACCCCTGTGTTATACAGTGACAGACCTGTACCCACCAGCACTCCACCCCTGTGTTATACAGCGACAGACCTGTACCACCAATACTGTACCCCAGTGTTACAGTGACAGACCTGTACCCACCAGTACTGTATCGTATTGTTACAGTGACAGACCTTTACCCCCAAGTACTGTACCCGTATTATACAGTGACAGACCTGTACCCACCAGTACTGTACCCCAGTGTTACAGTGACAGACCTGTACCCACCAGTACTGTATCCCATTGTTACAGTGACAGACATTTACCCCCAAGTACTGTACCCGTCTTATACAGTGATAGACCTGTACCCATCAGTATTGTACCCCATGTTATACAGTGACAGACGTGTACACACCAGTACTGTACCCCAGTGTTATACAGTGACAGACCTATACCCACCAATTCTGTACCCCAGTGTTATACAGTGACTGAACTGTACCCACCAGTCCTGTAACCCAGTGTTATATAATGAAAGACCTGTACCCACCAGTAATGTACCCCATCTTATACAGTGACAGACCTGTACACTCCAGCACTGTACCCCAGTGTTATACACTGACAGACCTGTACCCACCAGTACTGTAACACAGTGTTATACACTAGCAGACCTGTACCCACCAGTATTGTACCCCAGTGTTATACAGCGACAGGCCTGTACCCACCAGTACTGTACCCCAGTGTTATACAGCGACAGACCTGTACCCACCAGTACTGTATCCCAGTGTTATACAGTGACAGACCTGTACCCACCACTACTGAACCCCAGTGTTATATAGTGACAAACATTTACCCACCAGTACTTTACGCCAGTGTTATACAGGCACAGACCTGTACCCACCAGTCCTTTACCCCAGAGTTATACAGTGACAGACATGTACCCACCAGTACTGTACCCCAGTGTTACACAGTGACAGAGTTCTACCCACTAGTACTGTGCCCCAGTGTTATACAGTGACAGACATGTACCCACCAGTACTGTACTCCAGTGTTATACACTGACAGACCTGTACCCACCAGTAATGTAACACAGTGTTATACACTGACAGAACTGTACCCACCAGTATTGTACCCCAGTGTTATACAGGGACAGACCTGTACCCACCAGTACTGTACCCCAGTGTTATACAGTGACAGACCTGTACCCACCAGTACTGTACCCCAGTGTTATACAGGGACAGACCTGTACCCACCAGCACTGCACCCCTGTGCTATACAGTGACAGATCTGTACCCACCAATACTGTACCCCAGTGCTACAGTGACAGACCTGTACCCACCAGTGCTGTACCCCAGTGTTACACAGTGACATACCAGTACCCACCAATACTGTACCCAAGTGTTACAGTGACAGACCTGTACCCACCAGTACTGTACCCCAGTGTTATACAATGACAGACCTGTACCCACCACTACTGAACCCCAGTGTTATATCGTGACAGACTTCTACCCACCAGTGCTCTACCCCATGTTATATAGTGACAAACATTTACCCACCAGTACTTTACGCCAGTGTTATACAGGCACAGACCTGTACCCACCAGTACTTTACCCCAGAGTTATACAGTGACAGACATGTACCCACCAGTACTGTACCCCAGTGTTACACAGTGACAGACCTGTACCCACCAGTATTGTACTCCAGTGTTACAGTGATAGACATGTACCCACCAGCACTGTACCCCAGTGTTATACATTGACAGAACTTTACCCACCAGTACTGTACCCGTATTATAAATTGAAAGACCTATACCCATCATTACTGTACCCATCTTATACAGTGAGAGACCTGTACCCAGCAGTACTGTACCCCAGCGCTATTCAGTTACAGACCTGTGCCCTCCAGTTCTGTACCCCAGTGTTATACAGTTACAGTCCTGTACCCAGCAGTACTGTACCCCAGCGTTTGCAGTGACAGACCTGTACCCACCGATAATGTACTCCAGTGTTACACAGTGACAGAACTGTACCCACCAGTTCTGTACCCCAGTGTTGTACTGTGACAGACCCGTGCCCACCAGTTCTGTACAATGTGTTATACAATGACAGACCTGTCCCCACCAGTACTGTACCCCAATGTTACAGTGACAGTCCTGTACCCACCAGTACTGTACCCCAGTGTTATACAGTGACAGACCTGTACCCACCGATAATGTACCCCAGTGTTGTACAGTGACAGACCTGCACCCACCAGTTCTGTACCCCAGTGTTATACAGTGACAGACCTGTACCTACCAGCACAGTATCCCAGTGTAATAAAGTGACGGACCTGTATCCACCAGTGCTGTACCCCAGTTTTATACAGTTACATACCTGTAGCCACCAGTACTGTCCCCTAGTGTTACAGTGACAGACCTTTACCCCCAGTACTGTACCCCAGTGTTATACAGTGACAGACCTGTACCCACCAGTACTGTACCCGTATTATACAGTGACAGCCCTGTACCCACCACTACTGTACCCCATATTATACAGTGACAGACGTGTACACACCATTACTGTAACCCAGTGTTATACAAGTACAGACCTGTACCCACCAGAACTGTACCCCAGTGTTATAAAGGGACAGACCTGTACCCACAAGTAATGTACCCCAGTCTTACACAGTAACAGGCCTCTACCCTCCAGTGCTGTACCCCAGTGTTATACATTGACAGCCCTGTACGCGCCAGTACTGTACCCCATTGTTACACAGTGACAGAACTGTACCCACCAATACTGTACCCCAGTGTTACAGTGACAGACCTGTATCCACCAGTACTGTATCCTATTGTTACAGTGACAGACCTTTACCCCCAAGAACTGTACCCGTATTATACAGTGACAGACCTGTACCCACCAGTACTGTACCCGAGTGTTAAACAGTGACAGACCTGTACCCACATGTACTGTACCCCTGTGTTATACAGTAACAGATCTGTACCCACCAGTACTGTACCCCGGTGTTATACAGTGACAGAATTGTACGCACCAGTACTGTACCCCAGTGTTATACAGTGACAGACCTGTACCCACCTGTACGGTACCCCAGTGTTATACAGTGGCAGACCTATACTCACCAGTACTGTACCCCAGTGTTATGCAGTGACAGACCTGTACCCAGCAGTACAGTACCCCAGTGTTGTACAGCGACAGACCTGTACCCACCAGCCCTCCACCCCTGTGTTATACAGTGACAGACCTGTACCCACCAGCACTCCACCCCTGTGTTATACAGCGACAGACCTGTACCACCAATACTGTACCCCAGTGTTACAGTGACAGACCTGTACCCACCAGTACTGTATCGTATTGTTACAGTGACAGACCTTTACCCCCAAGTACTGTACCCGTATTATACAGTGACAGACCTGTACCCACCAGTACTGTACCCCAGTGTTACAGTGACAGACCTGTACCCACCAGTACTGTATCCCATTGTTACAGTGACAGACATTTACCCCCAAGTACTGTACCCGTCTTATACAGTGATAGACCTGTACCCATCAGTATTGTACCCCATGTTATACAGTGACAGACGTGTACACACCAGTACTGTACCCCAGTGTTATACAGTGACAGACCTATACCCACCAATTCTGTACCCCAGTGTTATACAGTGACTGAACTGTACCCACCAGTCCTGTAACCCAGTGTTATATAATGAAAGACCTGTACCCACCAGTAATGTACCCCATCTTATACAGTGACAGACCTGTACACTCCAGCACTGTACCCCAGTGTTATACACTGACAGACCTGTACCCACCAGTACTGTAACACAGTGTTATACACTAGCAGACCTGTACCCACCAGTATTGTACCCCATGTTATACAGTGACAGACGTGTACACACCAGTACTGTACCCCAGTGTTATACACTGACAGACCTGTACCCACCAGTACTGTAACACAGTGTTATACACTAGCAGACCTGTACCCACCAGTATTGTACTCCATGTTATACAGTGACAGACGTGTACACACCAGTACTGTACCCCAGTGTTATACAGTGACTGACCTATACCCACCAATTCTGTACCCCAGTGTTATACTGTGACAGAACTGTACCCACCAGTCCTGTACCCCAGTGTTATACAGTGACAGACCTGTACCCACCAGTACTGTATCCCAGTGTTATACAGTGACAGACCTGTACCCACCAGTACTGTATTCCAGTGTTATACAGCGACAGACCTGTACCCACCAGTACAGTACCCCAGTGTTACACAGTGACAGACATATACCCACCAGTTCTGTGCCCCAGTGTACTATAGTGACAAACCTGTATCCACCAGTGCTGTACCCCGGTTTTATACAGTTACATACCTGTACCCACCAGTACAGTCCCCTAGTGTTACAGTGACAGACCTTTACCCCCAGTACTGTACCCGTATTATACAGTGACAGACCTGTACCCACCTGTACTGTATCCCAGTGTTATACAGTGACAGACCTGTACGCACCAGTACTGTACTCCAGTGTTATACAGTGACAGACCTGTACCCACCAGTACTGTACTCCAGTGTTATACAGTGACAGACCTGTACCCACCTGTACTGTGCCCTAGTGTTATACATTGACAGACCTGTATCCAGCAGTACTGTACCCCAGTGTTATATAATGAAAGACCTGTACCCACCAGTAATGTACCCCATCTTATACAGTGACAGACCTGTACACTCCAGCACTGTACCCCAGTGTTGTACACTGACAGACCTGTACCCACCAGTACTGTAACACAGTGTTATACACTGGCAGACCTGTACCCACCAGTATTGTACCCCATCTTATACAGTGAGAGTCCTGTACACACCAGTACTGGAGCCCAGTGTTATACAGTGACAAACCTGTACCCAGCAGTACAGTATGTGTTATTCAGTGACAGACATGTACCCACCAGTACTGTACCCCATCGTTATACAGTTACGGACCTGTGCCCAACAGTTCTGTACCCCAGTGTTATGGCTAGGATGGATTGGGGAACGTTACTTAAAGAGTTGACGGTGGATAGGCAATGGCAAACATTTAAAGATTGCATGGATGAACTACAGAATTTGTTCATCCCTGTTTGGCATAAAAATAAAACCAAAAAGGTGACTCAACTGTGGCTAACAAGGGAAATTAGGGATAGCATAAGATCCAAGGAGAGGACATATAAATTGGCCAGAAAAAGCAGCAAACCTGAGGATTGGAACAGTTTAGGATTCAGCAAAGGAGGACAAAGGGATTAATTAAGAGGGGGAAAATAGAGTATGAGAGTAAGCTTGCAGGGAACATAAAAACTGACTGTAAAAGCTTCTATAGATATGTGAAGAGAAAAAGATTAGTGAAGTCAAGCGTAGGTCCCTTGCAGTCAGAATCAGGGGAATTTATAATGGGGAACAAAGAAATGGCAGACCAATTAAATTCATACTTTGGTTCTGTCTTCACAATGGAGGACACAAATACCCTCCCAGAGATGTCGGGAAACATAGCGTCTCATGAGAGGGAGGAACTGAATGAAATCAGTATTTGTAGGGAAATGGTGTACGGGAAATTGACGGGATTGAAGGCTGATAAATCCCCAGGGCCTGATAATCTACATCCTAGGGTACTTAAGGAAGTGGCCCTAGAAATAATAGATGCATTGCTGGTCATCTTCCAAAATTCTATAGACTCTGGAACAGTTCCCATGGATTGGAGAGTAGCTAATGTAACCCCACTATTTAAAAAAGGTGGTAGAGAGAAAATGGGGAATTATAGACCGGTAAGCCTGACATCGGTCGTGGGGAAAATGCTAGAGTCCATTATAAAAGATGTAATAGCAGAGCACTTGAAAACAGTGACAGGATCGGACAAAGTCAACATGGATTTACAAAAGGTAAATCATGCTTGACTAATCTACTGGAATTTTTTGAGGATGTAACTGGTAGAATAGATAAGGGAGAACCAGTGGATGTGGTGTATTTGGACTTTCAGAAGGCTTTCGATAAGGTCCCGCATAAGAGATTAGCGTGCAAAGTTAAAGCACATGGGATTGGGGGTAAGGTACTGTCTTGGATAGAAAACTGGTTGGCAGACAGGAAGCAAAGAGTTGGAATAAACAAGTCTTTTTCCGAGTGGCAGGCAGTTACTAGTGGGGTACCGCAGGGATCAGTGCTAGGACCCCAGTTATTCACAATATATATTAATGATCTAGACGAGGGAACTAGATGTAATATCTCCAAGTTTGCAGACGACACAAAGCTGGATGGGCGTGTGTGCTGTGAGGAGGATGCAGAGAAACTCCAGTATGATTTGGACAGGTTGGGTGATTGGGCAGATGCAGTATAATGTGGATAAATGCGAGGTTATCCACTTTGGTGGCAAATACAGGAAGGCAGATTATTATCTGAACGGTAATAGATTGGGAAAAGGGGAAGTGCAACGAGACCTGGGTGTCCTTGTGCACCAGTCGCTGAAGGTAAGCATGCAGGTGCAGCAGGCGGTTAAGAAGGCAAATGGTATGTTGGCCTTCATAGTGAGAGGATTCGAGTACAGGAGCAAGGGTGTCTTGCTGCAGTTGTACAGGGCCTTGGTGAGACCACACCTTTAGTATTGTGTGCAGTTTTGGTCGCCTTATCTGAGGAAGGATGTTTTTACCTTGGAGAGAGTGCAGCGAAGATTCACCAGACTGATACCTGGGATGGCAGGAATGACGTATGAAGAGAGATTGGGTCAATTAGGCTTGTATTCGCTAGAGTTTAGAAGAATGAGAGGGGATCTCATTGAAACTTATAAAATTCTAACAGGACCAGACAGACTAGATGCAGGAAGGATGTTCCCGATGGTGGGGGAGTCCAGAACCAGGGGTCACAGTCTAAGGATAAGGAGTAAGCCATTTAGGACTGAGATGAGGAGGAATTTCTTCACTCAGAGTGGTGAACCTGTGGAATTCTCACCACAGAAGACAGTTGAGTCCAATTCATTAAATATATTCAAGAAGGAGTTAGATATATTTCTTAAGGCTAAGGGGATCAAGGGATATGGGGAGAAAGCAGGGACAGGGTACTGAATTTGGATGATCAGCCATGATCACATTGAATGGCAGAGCAGGCTCGAGGGGCCGAATGGCCTACTCCTGCTGCTATCTTCGATGTTTCTATGTTTCTATGTTTATACACGGAAAGACCAGTCCCCACCAGTACTGTACCCCAATGTTACAGTGACAGACCTGCACCCTCCACTTCTGTACCCAGTGTAATACAGTGACAGACCTGTACCCACCAGTACTGTACCCCACTGTTATGCAGTGACAGACTTGTACCCACCAGTACTGTACCACATGTTATACAGTGAAGGACCGTACCCACCAGTACTGTACCCAACAGTTATACAGTGACAAACATTTATCCACCAGTACTTTACGCCAGTGTTATACAGGCACAGATCTGTACCCAACAGTACTGTACCACAGTGTTATATACTGACAGACCTCTTCCCACCAGTACTGTATCCCAGTGTTATACAGTGATAGACCCGTACCCGCCACTACTGGACCCCAGTGTTATCCAGTGGCAGACCTGTACCCACCAGTACTGTACAGCAGTGTTACACAGTGACAGACCTGCAACCACCAGTACTGTACCCTAGGGTTGTACAGTGACAGACCTGTACCCACCAGTACACTACGTGTTATACAGTGACAGAACTGTACCCGCCAGTATTGTACCCCAGTGTTACAGTGACAGGACCTGTACCCACCAGTATTGTAACGCAGGGTTATATAGTGACAGACCTGTACCCACCAGTACTGTTCCCCAGTGTTATACAGTGACAGACCTGTACCCACCAGTACTGTACCCCTGTGTTATACAATGTCAGACATGTACCCACCAGTACTGTATCCACGTTTTATACAGTGACAGACCTGTACTCACCAGTACTGCACCCCTGTGTTACACAGGGACAGACCTGTACCCCCCAGTACTTTACTCGTGTTATACAGTGTGAGACCTGTACCCACCAGTATTGTACCCATGTGTTGTAACGTGACAGATCTGTATCCACCAGTACTGCACCCTTGTGTTATATAGTGACAGACCTGTACCCACCAGAACTGTCCCCATCTTATACAGTGACAGACCTGTACCCACCAATACTGTACGTCTGTGTTACAGTGACAGACCTGTACCCACCAGTACTGTACCCCTGTGTTATACAGTGACAGACCTGTACCCACTAGCACTGTACCCCAGTGTTATACATTGACAGACCTGTACCCACCAGTACTGTAACCCAGTGTTATACATTGACAGACCTGTACCCACCAGTACTGTACCCCAGTGTTATACAGTGACAGACCTGTACCCACCAGTACTGTATCCCAGTGTTATACAGTGACTGACCTGTACCCACCAGCATTGTACCCCAGTGTTATACAGTGACAGAGCTGTACCCACTAGCACTGTACCCCAGTGTTATACATTGACAGACCTGTACCCACCAGTACTGTACCCCAGTGTTATATAGTGACAGACCTGTTCCCACCAGTACTGTAACCCAGTGTTATAAATTGACAGACCTGTACCCACCAGTACTGTACCCCAGTGTTATACAGTGACAGACCTGTAGCCACTGTTACTGTACCCCAGTGGTACACATTGACAGACCTGTACCCGCCAGTACTGTACCCCAGTTGTATACAGTGATAGACGTGTACCCACCAGTACTGTACCCCAGTGTTACACAGTGACAGACCTGTACCCACTAGTACTGTACCCCAGTGTTATAGAGTGACAGACCCGTACCCACCAGTACTGTACCCCAGTGTTATACATTGATAGACCTGTACCCACCAGTACTGTACCCCAGTGGTATACTTTGACAGACCTGTACCCACCAGTACTGTACCCCAGTGTTATACATTGACAGACCTGTACCCACCAGTACTGTACCCCAGTGGTATACTTTGACAGACCTGTACCCACCAGTACTGTACCCCAGTGTTATACATTGACAGACCCGTACCCACCAGTACTGTACCCCAGTGTTATACATTGACAGACCTGTACCCACCAGTACTGTACCCCTGTGTTATACAGTGACAGACCTGTACCCACCAGTACTGTACCCCAGTTGCATACAGTGACAGACCTGTACCCACTAGTACTGTACCCCAGTGTTATACAGTGACAGACCTGTACCCCCAGTATTTTACCTGTGTTATACAGTGACAGACCTGTACCCACCAGCACTATACCCCTGTGGTATACAGTGACAGACCTGTACACACCAGCACTGTACACCAGTGTTATACAGTGACTGACCTGTACCTACCAGTGCTCTACCCCATGTTATACAGTGACATACCTGTATTCACCAGTACTGTTCCCCTGTGTTATACAATGTCAGACATGTAACCACCAATACTGTACCCCAGTGTTATACAGTGACAGACCAGTACGCACCAGTGCTCTACCCCATGTTATACAGTGACAGACTTGTACCCACCAGTACTGTACCCCAGTGTTATACAATGACAGACCTGTACCCACCACTACTGTACCCCAGTGTTGTACAGTGACAGACTTGTACCCACCTGTACTGTACCCCAGTGTTATACAGTGACAGACCTGTACCCACCAGTACTGTACCCCAGTGTTATACAACGTCAGACATGTACCAACCAATACTGTACCCCAGTGTTATACAGTGACAGACCTGTACGCACCAGTACTATACCCCAGTGTTATACAGTGACAAACCTGTACCCACCAGTGCTCTACCCCATGTTATACAGTGACCGACCTGTACCCACCAGTACGGTACCCCAGTTTTATACAGGGACAGACCTGTACCCACCAGTACTGTAACCAGTGTTATACAGTGTCAGACATGTACCCACCAATACTGTACCCCAGTGTTATACAGTGACAGACCTGTACACACCAGTACTGTACCCCAGTGTTACACAGTGACAGACCTGTACGCACCAGTACTGTACCCCAGTGTTATACAGTGACAGACCTGTACCCACCAGTACTGTACCCCAGTGTTATACAGTGTCAGACCTGTTCCCACCAGTATTGTATGCCAGTGTTACAGTGACAGGACCTGTACGCACCAGTGTTGTACCCCAGTGTTATACAGTGACAGACCTGTACCCACCAATACTGTACTCCTGTGTTACAGTGACAGACCTGTACCCACCAGTACTGTACCCCACTGTTATACAGTGACAGAACTGTACGCACCAGTACTCTACCCCATCTAATACAGTGACTGACCTGTATTCACCAGTACTGTTCCCCTGTGTTATACAATGTCAGACATGTAATCACCAATACTGTACACCAGTGTTATACAGTGACAGACCTGTACGCACCAGTGCTCTACCCCATGTTATACAGTGATAGACTTGTACCCACCAGTACTGTACCCCAGTGTTAAACAATGACAGACCTGTACCCACCACTACTGTACCCCAGTGTTATACAGTGTCAGACATGTACCCACCAATACTGTACCCCAGTGTTATACAGTGACAGATCTGTACACACCAGTACTGTACCCCAGTGTTATACAGTGACTGACCTGTACATACCAATGCTCTACCCTATGTTATACAGTGACAGACTTGTACCCACCAGTACTGTACCCCAGTGTTATACAGTGTCAGACATGTACCCACCAATACTGTTCCCCAGTGTTATACAGTGACAGACCTGTACCCACCAGTACTGTACCCCAGTGTTATACAATGTCAGACATGTACCCACCAATACTGTACCCCAGTGTTATACAGTGACAGACCTGTACGCACCAGTACTGTACCCCAGTGTTATACAGTGACAAACCTGTACCCACCAGTGCTCTACCCCATGTTATACAGTGACCGACCTGTACCCACCAGTACGGTACCCCAGTTTTATACAGGGACAGACCTGTACCCACCAATACTGTACCCAGTGTTATACAGTGTCAGACATGTACCCACCAATACTGTACCCCAGTGTTATACAGTGACAGACCTGTACGCACCAGTACTGTACCCCAGTGTTACACAGTGACAGACCTGTACGCACCAGTACTGTACCCCAGTGTTATACAGTGACAGACCTGTACCCACCAGTACTGTACCCCAGTGTTATATAGTGTCAGACCTGTTCCCACCAGTATTGTACGCCAGTGATACAGTGACAGGACCTGTACGCACCAGTGTTGTACCCCAGTGTTATACAGTGACAGAGCTGTACCCACCAATACTGTACTCCTGTGTTACAGTGACAGACCTGTACCCACCAGTACTGTACCCCACTGTGATACAGTGACAGACCTGTACCCACCAGTACTGCGCACGTGTTATCCAGTGACAGATTTGTACCCACCAGTACTGTACACCAGTGTTATACAGTGACTGACCTGTACCTACCAGTGCTCTACCCCATGTTATACAGTGACATACCTGTATTCACCAGTACTGTTCCCCTGTGTTATACAATGTCAGACATGTAACCACCAATACTGTACCCCAGTGTTATACAGTGACAGATCTGTACCCACCAGTACTGTACCCCAGTGTTATACAGTGACTGACCTGTACCTACCAATGCTCTACCCTATGTTATACAGTGACAGACTTGTACCCACCAGTACTGTACCACAGTGTTATACAGTGTCAGACATGTACCCACCAATACTGTTCCCCAGTGTTATACAGTGACAGACCTGTACCCACCAGTACTGTACCCCAGTGTTATTCAATGTCAGACATGTACCCACCAATACTGTACCCCAGTGTTATACAGTGACAGATCTGTACCCACCAGTACTGTACCCCAGTGTTATACAGTGACTGACCTGTACCTACCAATGCTCTACCCTATGTTATACAGTGACAGACTTGTACCCACCAGTACTGTACCACAGTGTTATACAGTGTCAGACATGTACCCACCAATACTGTTCCCCAGTGTTATACAGTGACAGACCTGTACCCACCAGTACTGTACCCCAGTGTTATACAATGTCAGACATGTACCCACCAATACTGTACCCCAGTGTTATACAGTGACAGACCTGTACGCACCAGTACTGTACCCCAGTGTTATACAGTGACAAACCTGTACCCACCAGTGCTCTACCCCATGTTATACAGTGACCGACCTGTACCCACCAGTACGGTACCCCAGTTTTATACAGGGACAGACCTGTACGCACCAGTACTGTACCCCAGTGTTGCACAGTGACAGACCTGTACGCACCAGTACTGTCCCCCAGTGTTATGCAGTGACAGACCTGTACGCACCAGTACTGTACCCCAGTGTTACACAGTGACAGACCTGTACGCACCAGTACTGTACCCCAGTGTTATACAGTGACAGACCTGTACCCACCAGTACTGTACCCCAGTCTTATATAGTGTCAGACCTGTTCCCACCAGTATTGTACGCCAGTGTTACAGTGACAGGACCTGTACGCACCAGTGTTGTACCCCAGTGTTATACAGTGACAGACCTGTACCCAGCAATACTGTACCCCACTGTTATACAGTGACAGAACTGTACGCACCAGTACTCTACCCCATCTAATACAGTGACTGACCTGTACACACCAGTACTGCGCACGTGTTATCCAGTGACAGATTTGTACCCACTTGTAGTGTACCCCAGTGTTATACAGTGACAGACCTGTACCCACCAGTACTGTACCCCAGTGTTTTCCAGTGATAGAGCTGTACCCACCAGTACTGTACCCCAGTGTTGTACAGTGACAGACTTGTACCCACCAGTACTGTACCCCAGTGTTATACAGTGTCAGACATGTACCCACCAATACTGTACCCCAGTGTTATACAGTGACAGATCTGTACCCACCAGTACTGTACCCCAGTGTTATACAGTGACTGACCTGTACCTACCAATGCTCTACCCTATGTTATACAGTGACAGACTTGTACCCACCAGTACTGTACCACAGTGTTATACAGTGTCAGACATGTACCCACCAATACTGTTCCCCAGTGTTATACAGTGACAGACCTGTACCCACCAGTACTGTACCCCAGTGTTATACAATGTCAGACATGTACCCACCAATACTGTACCCCAGTGTTACACAGTGACAGACCTGTACGCACCAGTACTGTCCCCCAGTGTTATACAGTGACAGACCTGTACGCACCAGTACTGTACCCCAGTGTTATACAGTGACAGACCTGTACCCACCAGTACTGTACCCCAGTGTTATATAGTGTCAGACCTGTTCCCACCAGTATTGTACGCCAGTGTTACAGTGACAGGACCTGTACGCACCAGTGTTGTACCCCAGTGTTATACAGTGACAGACCTGTACCCACCAATACTGTACTCCTGTGTTACAGTGACAGACCTGTACCCACCAGTACTGTACCCCACTGTTATACAGTGACAGAACTGTACGCACCAGTACTATACCCCATCTAATACAATGACTGACCTGTACACACCAGTACTGCGCACGTGTTATCCAGTGACAGATTTGTACCCACTTGTAGTGTACCCCAGTGTTATACAGTGACAGACCCGTACCCACCAGTACTGTACCCCAGTGTTTTCCAGTGATAGACCTGTACCCACTAGTACTGTACCCCAGTGTTATACAGTGACAGACCTGTACCCCCAGTACTTTACCTGTGTTATACAGTGACAGACCTGTACCCACCAGCACTATACCCCTGTGGTATACAGTGACAGACCTGTACACACCAGCACTGTACACCAGTGTTATACAGTGACTGACCTGTACCTACCAGTGCTCTACCCCATGTTATACAGTGACATACCTGTATTCACCAGTACTGTTCCCCTGCGTTATACAATGTCAGACATGTAACCACCAATACTGTACACCAGTGTTATACAGTGACTGACCTGTACACACCAGTGCTCTACCCCATGTTATACAGTGACATACCTGTATTC
>JASTWF010001019.1:78324-135742 GCA_030390025.1 Squalus acanthias
TTCCCCAGTGTTATACAGTGACAGATCTCTACCCACCAGTACTGTACCCCAGTGTTATACAGTGACAGACCTGTGCTCACCAGTACTGTACCCCAGTGTTATACAGTGACAGACCTGTACCCACCGGTACGGTACCCCAGTGTTAGACAGTGGCAGACCTGTACTCACCAGTACTGTACCCCAGTGTTATACAGTGACAAGACTGTACCCAGCAGGACTGTACCCCGGTGTTATACAGTGACAGAATTGTACCCACCAGTAGTGTACCCCAGTGTTATACAGTGACAGACCTGTGCTCACCAGTACTGTACCCCAGTGTTATACAGTGACAGACCTGTAGCCACCTGTACGGTACCCCAGTGTTATAAAGTGGCAGACCTGTACTCACCAGTACTGTACCCCAGTGTTATACAGTGACAAACCTTTGCTCACCAGTACTGTACCCCAGTGTTATACAGTGACAGACCTGTACCCACCAGTACTGTACCCCAGTGTTAAACAGTGACAGACCAGTACCCACCAGTACTGTACCCCAGTGTTATACAGTGACAAACCTGTACCCACCAGTACTGTACCCCAGTGTTATACAGTGACAGACCTGTACCCACCAACACTGTACCCCAGTGTTATACAGTGACAGACCAGTACCCACCAGTACTGTACCCCAGTGTTATACAGTGACAAACCTGTACCCACCAGTACTGTACCCCAGTGTTATACAGTGACAGACCTGTACCCACCAGTACTGTACCCCAGTGTTATACAGTGACAGACCTGTACCCACCAGTACTCTACCGCAGGGTTATACAGTGACAGACTTGTACCCACCAGTACTGTACCCCAGTGTTATATAGTGACAGACCTGTACCCACCAGTACTGTACCCCAGTGTTATACCGTGACAGACCTGTACCCACCAGTACACTACCCCAGTGTTATACATTGACAGACCTGTACCCACCAGTACTGTACCCCAGTGTTAGTGACAGACCTGTAACCACCAGTACTGTACCCCAGTGTTATACAGTGACAGACCTGTACCCACCAGTACTGTACCCCAGTGGTATACAATGTCAGACATGTACCCACCAATATTGTACCCCAGTCTTATACAATGTCAGACATGTACCCACCAATACTGTACCCCAATTTTATACAGGGACAAACCTGTGCTCATCAGTACTGTACCCCAGTGTTATACAGTGACAGACCTGGCCCCACCTGTACGGTACCCCAGTGTTATACAGTGGCAGACCTGTACTCACCAGTACTGTACCCTGGTGTTATACAGTGACAGAATTGTACCCACCAGTACTGTACCCCAGTGTTATACAGTGACAGACCTGTGCTCACCAGTACTGTACCCCAGTGTTATACAGTGACAAACCTTTACTCACCAGTACTGTACCCCAGTGTCATACAGTGACAGACCTGTACTCACCAGTACTGTTCCCCAGAGTTATACAGTGACAGACCTGTACCCACCAACACTGTACCCCAGTGTTATACAGTGACAGACCAGTACCCACCAGTTCTGTACCCCAGTGTAAAACAGTGACATACCTGTACCCACCAGTACTGTACCCCAGTGTTATAGTGACAGACCTGTACCCACCAGTACTCTACCCCAGGGTTATGCAGTGACAGACTTGTACCCACCAGTACTGTACCCCAGTGTTATACAGTGACAGACCTGTACCCACCAGTACTGTACCCCAGTGTTAGTGACAGACCTGTACCCACCAGTACTGTACCCCAGTGTTAGACAGTGACTGACCTGTACCAACCAGTAGTGTACACCAGTGCTACAGTGACAAGACCTGTACCCACCAGTACTGTACCCCAGTGTTAAACAGTGACAGACCTGGCCCCACCTGTACGGTACCCCAGTGTTATACAGTGACAGACCTGTAATCACCAGTACTGTAACCCAGTGTTATACAGCGACAGACCTGTACCCACTGGTACTGTACCCCAGTGTTATACAGTGACAGACCTGTACCCACCAGTACTGTACCCCTGTGTTATACAGTGACAGACCTGTACCGACCAGTACTGTACACCAGTGTTAAATTGTCAAGACCTGTACCCACCAGTGTTGTGCCCCAGTGTTATACAGGGACAGACCTGTACCCACCAGTACTGTACCCCAGTGTTAAACAGTGACAGACCTGGCCCCACCTGTACGGTACCCCAGTGTTATACAGTGACAGACCTGTAATCACCAGTACTGTAACCCAGTGTTATACAGCGACAGACCTGTACCCACTGGTACTGTACCCCAGTGTTATACAGTGACAGACCTGTACCCACCAGTACTGTACCCCTGTGTTATACAGTGACAGACCTGTACCGACCAGTACTGTACACCAGTGTTAAATTGTCAAGACCTGTACCCACCAGTGTTGTGCCCCAGTGTTATACAGGGACAGACCTGTACCCACCAGTACTTTACCCCAGTGTTAAAGTGTGACAGACCTGTACCCACCTGTACTGTACCCCAGTGTTATAAAGAGGCAGACCTGTACTCACCAGTACTGTACCCCAGTGTTATACAGTGACAAACCTTTACTCACCAGTACTGTACCCCAGTGTCATACAGTGACAGACCTGTACTCACCAGTACTGTACCCCAGAGTTATACAGTGACAGACCTGTACCCACCAACACTGTACCCCAGTGTTATACAGTGACAGACCAGTACCCACCAGTTCTGTACCCCAGTGTAAAACAGTGACAGACCTGTACCCAACAGTACTGTACCCCAGTGTTATAGTGACAGACCTGTACCCACCAGTACTCTACCCCAGGGTTATGCAGTGACAGACTTGTACCCACCAGTGCTTTACCCCAGTGTTATACATTGACAGACCTGTACCCACCAGTACTGTACCCCAGTGTTAGTGACAGACCTGTACCCACCTGTACTGTACCCCAGTGTTATACAGTGACAGACGTGTAATCACCAGTACTGTAACCCAGTGTTGTACAGCGACAGACCTGTACCCACTGGTACTGTACCCCAGTGTTATACAGTGACAGACCTGTACCCACCAACACTGTACCCCAGTGTTATACAGTGACAGACCAGTACCCACCAGTACTGTACACCAGTGTTAAAGTGACAAGACCTGTACCCACCAGTGTTGTGCCCCAGTGTTATACAGGTGCAGACCTGTACCCACCAGTACTTTACACCCGGTGTTAAAGTGTGACAGACCTGTACCCACCTGTACTGTACCCCAGTGTTATACAATGACAGATCTGTACCCACCAGTACTGTACCCCAGTGTTATATAGTGACAGACCTGTGCTCACCAGTACTGTACCCCAGTATTATACAGTGACAGACCAGTACCCACCGGTACGGTACCCCACTGTTATACAGTGGCAGACGTGTACTCACCAGTACTGTACCCCAGAGTTATACAGTGACAAGACTGTACCCACCAGGACTGTACCCCGGTGTTATACAGTGACAGAGTTGTACCCACCAGTACTGTACCCCAGTGTTACACAGTGACAGACCTGTACCCACCAGTACTGTACCCCAGTGTTAGTGACAGACCTGTACCCACAACTACACTACCCCAGTGTTATACATTGACAGAGCTGTACCCACCAGTACTGTACCCCGGTGGTATACATTGACATACCTGTAACCACCAGTACTGTACCCCAGTGTTAGTGACAGACCTGTAACCACCAGTACTGTACCCCAGTGTTATACAGTGACAGACCTGTACCCACCAGTGCTTTACCCCAGTGTTATACATTGACAGACCTGTACCCACCAGTACTGTACCCTAGTGTTAGTGACAGACCTGTAACCACCAGTACTGTACCCCAGTGTTATAGAGTGACAGACCCGTACCCACCAGTACTGTACCCCAGTGTTATACAGTGACAGAACTGTACTCACCAGTACTCTACCCCATCTGATACAGTGACTGACCTGTACACACCAGTACTGCGCCCGTGTTATCCAGTGACAGACTTGTAACCCCAGTACTTTACCTGTGTTATACAGTGACAGACCTGTACCCACCAGTACTATACCCCTGTGGTATACAGTGACAGACCTGTACACACCAGTACTGTACCGCAGTGTTATACAGTGACAGACCTGTCCCCACCAGTACTGTACCCCTGTATTACACAGTGACAGACTTGTAACCCCAGTACTTTACCTGTGTTATACAGTGACAGACCTGTACCCACCAGCACTATACCCCTGTGGTATACAGTGACAGACCTGTACACACCAGTACTGTACCCCAGTGTTATACAGTGACTGACCTGTACCTACCTGTGCTCTACCCCATGTTATACAGTGACAGACCTGTATCCACCAGTACTGTTCCCCAGTGTTATACAGTGACCCATCTGTACCCACCAGTACTGTACCCCAGTGTTATACAATGTCAGACATGTACCCACCAATACTGTACCCCAATTTTATACAGGGACAAACCTGTGCTCATCAGTACTGAACCCCAGTGTTAAACAGTGACAGACCTGTACCCACCAGTACTTTACCCCAGTGTTAAACTGTGACAGACCTGTGCTCACCAGTACTGTACCCCAGTTTTATACAGTGACAGACCTGTACTCACCAGTACTGTACCCCAGTTTTATACAGTGACAAGACTGTACCCACCAGGACTGTACCCCGGTGTTATACAGTGACAGAATTGTACCCACCAGTACTGTACCCCAGTGTTATACAGTTACAGACCTGTGCTCACCAGTACTGTACCCCAGTGTTATACAGTGACAGACCTGTACCCACCTGTACGGTACCCCAGTGTTATACAGTGACAGACCTGTACTCACCAGTACTGTACCCCAGTGTTATACAGTGACAAACCTTTACTCACCAGGACTGTACCCCAGTGTTATACAGTGACAGACGTGTACCCACCAACACTGTACCCCAGTGTTATGCAGTGACAGACCAGTACCCACCAGTACTGTACCCCAGTGTTAGACAGTGACAAACCTGTACCAACCAGTACTGTACCCCAGTGTTATACAGTGACAGACCTGCACTCACCAGTACTGTACCCCAGTGTTATACAGTGACAGACCTGTACCCACCAGTACTGTACCCCAGTGTTATAAAGTGGCAGACCTGTACTCACCAGTACTGTACCCCAGTGTTATACAGTGACAAACCTGTACCCACCAGTACTGTACCCCAGTGTTATACAGTGACAGACCTGTACCCACCAGTACTGTACCCCAGTGTTAGTGACATACCTGTACCCAGCAGTACTGTAACCCAGTGTTAGTGACAGACCTGTACCCACCAGTACTGTACCCCAGTTTTATACAGTGACAAGACTGTACCCACCAGGACTGTACCCCGGTGTTATACAGTGACAGAATTGTACCCACCAGTACTGTACCCCAGTGTTATACAGTTACAGACCTGTGCTCACCAGTACTGTACCCCAGTGTTATACAGTGACAGACCTGTACCCACCTGTACGGTACCCCAGTGTTATACAGTGACAGACCAGTACCCACCAGTTCTGTACCCCAGTGTAAAACAGTGACAGACCTGTACCCAACAGTACTGTACCCCAGTGTTATAGTGACAGACCTGTACCCACCAGTACTCTACCCCAGGGTTATGCAGTGACAGACTTGTACCCACCAGTGCTTTACCCCAGTGTTATACATTGACAGACCTGTACCCACCAGTACTGTACCCCAGTGTTAGTGACAGACCTGTACCCACCAGTACTGTACCCCAGTGTTATACAGTGACAGACCTGTACCAACCAGTACTGTACACCAGTGTTACAGTGACAAGACCTGTACCCACCAGTACTGTACCCCAGTGTTAAACAGTGACAGACCTGTACCCACCTGTACTGTACCCCAGTGTTATACAGTGACAGACGTGTAATCACCAGTACTGTAACCCAGTGTTGTACAGCGACAGACCTGTACCCACTGGTACTGTACCCCAGTGTTATACAGTGACAGACCTGTACCCACCAACACTGTACCCCAGTGTTATACAGTGACAGACCAGTACCCACCAGTACTGTACACCAGTGTTAAAGTGACAAGACCTGTACCCACCAGTGTTGTGCCCCAGTGTTATACAGGTGCAGACCTGTACCCACCAGTACTTTACACCCGGTGTTAAAGTGTGACAGACCTGTACCCACCTGTACTGTACCCCAGTGTTATACAATGACAGATCTGTACCCACCAGTACTGTACCCCAGTGTTATATAGTGACAGACCTGTGCTCACCAGTACTGTACCCCAGTATTATACAGTGACAGACCAGTACCCACCGGTACGGTACCCCACTGTTATACAGTGGCAGACGTGTACTCACCAGTACTGTACCCTAGAGTTATACAGTGACAAGACTGTACCCACCAGGACTGTACCCCGGTGTTATACAGTGACAGAGTTGTACCCACCAGTACTGTACCCCAGTGTTACACAGTGACAGACCTGTACCCACCAGTACTGTACCCCAGTGTTAGTGACAGACCTGTACCCACAACTACACTACCCCAGTGTTATACATTGACAGAGCTGTACCCACCAGTACTGTACCCCAGTGGTATACATTGACATACCTGTAACCACCAGTACTGTACCCCAGTGTTAGTGACAGACCTGTAACCACCAGTACTGTACCCCAGTGTTATACAGTGACAGACCTGTACCCACCAATACTGTACCCCAGTGTTATACATTGACAGACCTGTACCCACCAGTGCTTTACCCCAGTGTTATACATTGACAGACCTGTACCCACCAGTACTGTACCCTAGTGTTAGTGACAGACCTGTAACCACCAGTACTGTACCCCAGTGTTATAGAGTGACAGACCCGTACCCACCAGTACTGTACCCCAGTGTTATACAGTGACAGAACTGTACTCACCAGTACTCTACCCCATCTGATACAGTGACTGACCTGTACACACCAGTACTGCGCCCGTGTTATCCAGTGACAGACTTGTAACCCCAGTACTTTACCTGTGTTATACAGTGACAGACCTGTACCCACCAGTACTATACCCCTGTGGTATACAGTGACAGACCTGTACACACCAGTACTGTACCGCAGTGTTATACAGTGACAGACCTGTCCCCACCAGTACTGTACCCCTGTATTACACAGTGACAGACTTGTAACCCCAGTACTTTACCTGTGTTATACAGTGACAGACCTGTACCCACCAGCACTATACCCCTGTGGTATACAGTGACAGACCTGTACACACCAGTACTGTACCCCAGTGTTATACAGTGACTGACCTGTACCTACCTGTGCTCTACCCCATGTTATACAGTGACAGACCTGTATCCACCAGTACTGTTCCCCAGTGTTATACAGTGACCCATCTGTACCCACCAGTACTGTACCCCAGTGTTATACAATGTCAGACATGTACCCACCAATACTGTACCCCAATTTTATACAGGGACAAACCTGTGCTCATCAGTACTGAACCCCAGTGTTAAACAGTGACAGACCTGTACCCACCAGTACTTTACCCCAGTGTTAAACTGTGACAGACCTGTGCTCACCAGTACTGTACCCCAGTTTTATACAGTGACAGACCTGTACTCACCAGTACTGTACCCCAGTTTTATACAGTGACAAGACTGTACCCACCAGGACTGTACCCCGGTGTTATACAGTGACAGACGTGTACCCACCAACACTGTACCCCAGTGTTATGCAGTGACAGACCAGTACCCACCAGTACTGTACCCCAGTGTTAGACAGTGACAAACCTGTACCAACCAGTACTGTACCCCAGTGTTATACAGTGACAGACCTGCACTCACCAGTACTGTACCCCAGTGTTATACAGTGACAGACCTGTACCCACCAGTACTGTACCCCAGTGTTATAAAGTGGCAGACCTGTACTCACCAGTGTTGTACCCCAGTGTTATACAGTGACAGACCTGTACCCACCTGTACTGTACCCCAGTGTTGTACAGTGACAGAACTGTACCCACTGATACTGTACCCCAGTGTTATACAGTGACAGACCTGTACCCACCAGTACTGTACCCCAGTGTTATACAGTGACAGACCTGTACCGACCAGTACTGTACACCAGTGTTAAAGTGACAGACCTGTACCCACCTTACTGCACCCCAGAATTATAAAGTGGCTGACCTGTAATCACCAGTGTTGTACCCCAGTGTTATACAGTGACAGACCTGTACCCACCTGTACTGTACCCCAGTGTTGTACAGTGACAGAACTGTACCCACTGATACTGTACCCCAGTGTTATACAGTGACAAACCTATACTCACCAGCACTGTACCCCAGTGTTATACAGTGACAGACCTGTACCCACCAACACTGTACCCCAATGTTATACAGTGACAGACCAGTACCCAACAGTACTGTACCCAGTGTTATACAGTGACAAGACTGTACCCACCAGTACTGTACCATAGTGTTATACAGTGACAGACCTGTACCCACCAGTACTGTACCCCAGTGTTATACAGTGACAGACCTGTACCCACCAGTACTCTACCCCAGGGTTATACAGTGACAGACTTGTACCCACCAGTACTGTACCGCAGTGTTATACAGTGACAGACCTGTACCCACCAGTACTGTACCCCAGTGTTATACCGTGACAGACCTGTACCCAGCAGTACTGTACCCCAGTGTTATACATTGACAGACCTGTACCCACCAGTACTGTACCCCAGTGTTATACATTGACAGACCTGTACTCACCAGTACTGTACCCCAGTGTTATACAGTGACAGACCTGTACCCACCTGTACGGTACCCCAGTGTTATACAGTGGCAGACCTGTACTCACCAGTATTGTACCCCAGTGTTATACAGTGACAGACCAGTACCCACCAGTACTGTACCCCAGTGTTATACAGTGACAAACCTGTACCCACCAGTACTGTACCCCAGTGTTATACAGTGACAGACCTGTACCCACCAGTACTCTACCCCAGTGTTAGTGACAGACCTGTACCCACAACTACACTACCCCAGTGTTATACATTGACAGAGCTGTACCCACCAGTACTGTACCCCAGTGGTATACATTGACATACCTGTACCCACCAGTACTGTACCCCAGTGTTATACAGTGACAGACCTGTACCCACCAGTACTGTACCCCAGTGTTATACAGTGACAGACCTGTACCCACCAGTACTGTACCCCAGTGTTATACAGTGACAGACCTGTAACCACCAGTACTGTACCCCAGTGTTATACAGTGACAGACCTGTAACCACCAGTACTGTACCCCAGTGTTATACAGTGACAGACCTGTACCCACCAGTACTGTACCCCAGTTGCATACAGTGATAGACGTGTACCCACCAGTACTGTACCCCAGTGTTACAGAGTGACAGACCTGTACCCACCAGTACTGTACCCCAGTGTTATAGAGTGACAGACCCGTACCCACCAGTACTGTACCCCAGTGTTATACAGTGACAGAACTGTACTCACCAGTACTCTACCCCATCTGATACAGTGACAGACCTGTCCCCACCAGTACTGTACCCCTGTATTACACAGTGACAGACTTGTAACCCCAGTACTTTACCTGTGTTATACAGTGACAGACCTGTACCCACCAGCACTATACCCCTGTGGTATACAGTGACAGACCTGTACACACCAGTACTGTACCCCAGTGTTATACAGTGACTGACCTGTACCTACCTGTGCTCTACCCCATGTTATACAGTGACAGACCTGTATCCACCAGTACTGTTCCCCAGTGTTATACAGTGACCCATCTGTACCCACCAGTACTGTACCCCAGTGTTATACAATGTCAGACATGTACCCACCAATACTGTACCCCAATTTTATACAGGGACAAACCTGTGCTCATCAGTACTGAACCCCAGTGTTAAACAGTGACAGACCTGTACCCACCAGTACTTTACCCCAGTGTTAAACTGTGACAGACCTGTGCTCACCAGTACTGTACCCCAGTTTTATACAGTGACAGACCTGTACTCACCAGTACTGTACCCCAGTTTTATACAGTGACAAGACTGTACCCACCAGGACTGTACCCCGGTGTTATACAGTGACAGAATTGTACCCACCAGTACTGTACCCCAGTGTTATACAGTTACAGACCTGTGCTCACCAGTACTGTACCCCAGTGTTATACAGTGACAGACCTGTACCCACCTGTACGGTACCCCAGTGTTATACAGTGACAGACCTGTACTCACCAGTACTGTACCCCAGTGTTATACAGTGACAAACCTTTACTCACCAGTACTGTACCCCAGTGTTATACAGTGACAGACGTGTACCCACCAACACTGTACCCCAGTGTTATACAGTGACAGACCAGTACCCACCAGTACTGTACCCCAGTGTTAGACAGTGACAAACCTGTACCAACCAGTACTGTACCCCAGTGTTATACAGTGACAGACCTGTACTCACCAGTACTGTACCCCAGTGTTATACAGTGACAGACCTGTACCCACCAGTACTGTACCCCAGTGTTATAAAGTGACAGACCTGTACTCACCAGTACTGTACCCCAGTGTTATACAGTGACAGACCTGTACCCACCAGTACTGTACCCCAGTGTTGTACAGTGACAGAACTGTACCCACTGATACTGTACCCCAGTGTTATACAGTGACAGACCTGTACCCACCCGTACTGTACCCCAGTGTTATACAGTGACAGACCTGTACCGACCAGTACTGTACACCAGTGTTAAAGTGACAGACCTGTACCCACCTTACTGCACCCCAGAATTATAAAGTGGCTGACCTGTAATCACCAGTGTTGTACCCCAGTGTTATACAGTGACAGACCTGTACCCACCTGTACTGTACCCCAGTGTTGTACAGTGACAGAACTGTACCCACTGATACTGTACCCCAGTGTTATACAGTGACAAACCTATACTCACCAGTACTGTACCCCAGTGTTATACAGTGACAGACCTGTACCCACCAACACTGTACCCCAATGTTATACAGTGACAGACCAGTACCCAACAGTACTGTACCCCAGTGTTATACAGTGACAAGACTGTACCCACCAGTACTGTACCATAGTGTTATACAGTGACAGACCTGTACCCACCAGTACTGTACCCCAGTGTTATACAGTGACAGACCTGTACCCACCAGTACTCTACCCCAGGGTTATACAGTGACAGACTTGTACCCACCAGTACTGTACCGCAGTGTTATACAGTGACAGACCTGTACCCACCAGTACTGTACCCCAGTGTTATACCGTGACAGACCTGTACCCAGCAGTACTGTACCCCAGTGTTATACATTGACAGACCTGTACCCACCAGTACTGTACCCCAGTGTTATACATTGACAGACCTGTACTCACCAGTACTGTACCCCAGTGTTATACAGTGACAGACCTGTACCCACCTGTACTGTACCCCAGTGTTATACAGTGACAGACCTGTACCCACCAGTACTGTACCCCAGTGTTATACAGTGACAGACCAGTACCCACCAGTACTGTACCCCAGTGTTATACAGTGACAGACCTGTACCCACCAGTACTGTACCCCAGTGTTATACAGTGACAGACCTGTACCCACCAGTACTGTACCCCAGTGTTAGTGACAGACCTGTACCCACAACTACACTACCCCAGTGTTATACATTGACAGAGCTGTACCCACCAGTACTGTACCCCAGTGGTATACATTGACATACCTGTACCCACCAGTACTGTACCCCAGTGTTAGTGACAGACCTGTAACCACCAGTACTGTACCCCAGTGTTATACAGTGACAGACCTGTACCCACCAGTACTGTGCCCCAGTGTTATACAGTGACAGACCTGTACCCACCAGTACTGTACCCCAGTGTTATACAGTGACAGACCTGTAACCACCAGTACTGTACCCCAGTGTTATACAGTGACAGACCTGTACCCACCAGTACTGTACCCCAGTGTTATACATTGACAGACCTGTACCCACCAGTACTGTACCCCAGTTGCATACAGTGATAGACGTGTACCCACCAGTACTGTACCCCAGTGTTACAGAGTGACAGACCTGTACCCACCAGTACTGTACCCCAGTGTTATACAGTGACAGACCTGTACCCACCAGTACTGTACCCCAGTGTTATACAGTGACAGAACTGTACTCACCATTACTGTACCCCAGTGTTATACAGTGACAGACCTGTACCCACCAGTACTGTACCCCAGTGTTATACAGTGACAGACCTGTACCACCAGTACTGTACCCCAGTGTTATACAGTGACAGACCTGTACCCACCAGTACTGTACCCCAGTGGTATACAGTGACAGACCTGTACCCACCAGTACTGTACCCCAGTGTTATACAGTGACAGACCTGTACCTACCTGTACTCTACCCCAGTGTTATACAGTGACAGACATGTACCCACCAGTACTGTACCCCAGTGTTATACAGTGACAGACCTGTACCCACCAGTACTGTACCCCAGTGTTATACAGTGACAGACCTGTACCCACCAGTACTGTACCCCAGTGTTAAACTGTGACAGACCTGTACCCACCAGTACTGTACCCCAGTGTTATACAGTGACAGACCTGTACTCACCAGTACTGTACCCCAGTTTTATACAGTGACAAGACTGTACCCACCAGGACTGTACCCCGGTGTTATACAGTGACAGAATTGTACCCACCAGTACTGTACCCCAGTGTTATACAGTTACAGACCTGTGCTCACCAGTACTGTACCCCAGTGTTATACAGTGACAGACCTGTACCCACCTGTACGGTACCCCAGTGTTATACAGTGACAGACCTGTACTCACCAGTACTGTACCCCAGTGTTATACAGTGACAAACCTTTACTCACCAGGACTGTACCCCAGTGTTATACAGTGACAGACGTGTACCCACCAACACTGTACCCCAGTGTTATGCAGTGACAGACCAGTACCCACCAGTACTGTACCCCAGTGTTAGACAGTGACAAACCTGTACCAACCAGTACTGTACCCCAGTGTTATACAGTGACAGACCTGCACTCACCAGTACTGTACCCCAGTGTTATACAGTGACAGACCTGTACCCACCAGTACTGTACCCCAGTGTTATAAGTGACAGACCTGTACCCACCAGTACTGTACCCCAGTGTTATACAGTGACAGACCTGTACCCACCAGTACTGTACCCCAGTGTTATACAGTGACAGACCTGTACCCACAGTACTGTACCCCAGTGTTATACAGTGACAGACCTGTACCCACCAGTACTGTACCCCAGTGTTATACAGTGACAGACCTGTACCACCAGTACTGTACCCCAGTGTTAACAGTGACAGACCTGTACCCACCAGTACTGTACCCCAGAGTTATACAGTGACAGACCTGTACCAACCAGTACTGTACCCCAGTGTTATACAGTGACAGACCTGTACCCACCTGTACTGTACCCCAGTGTTGTACAGTGACAGAACTGTACCCACTGATACTGTACCCCAGTGTTATACAGTGACAAACCTATACTCACCAGTACTGTACCCCAGTGTTATACAGTGACAGACCTGTACCCACCAACACTGTACCCCAATGTTATACAGTGACAGACCAGTACCCAACAGTACTGTACCCCAGTGTTATACAGTGACAAGACTGTACCCACCAGTACTGTACCCTAGTGTTATACAGTGACAGACCTGTACCCACCAGTACTGTAACCCAGTGTTATACAGTGACAGACCTGTACCCACCAGTACTCTACCCCAGGGTTATACAGTGACAGACTTGTACCCACCAGTACTGTACCGCAGTGTTATACAGTGACAGACCTGTACCCACCAGTACTGTACCCCAGTGTTATACCGTGACAGACCTGTACCCAGCAGTACTGTACCCCAGTGTTATACATTGACAGACCTGTACCCACCAGTACTGTACCCCAGTGTTATACATTGACAGACCTGTACTCACCAGTACTGTACCCCAGTGTTATACAGTGACAGACCTGTACCCACCTGTACGGTACCCCAGTGTTATACAGTGACAGACCTGTACCGACCAGTACTCTACCCCAGGGTTATACAGTGACAGACCTGTACCCACCAGTACTGTACCGCAGTGTTATACAGTGACAGACCTGTACCCACCAGTACTGTACCCCAGTGTTATACCGTGACAGACCTGTACCCAGCAGTACTGTACCCCAGTGTTATACATTGACAGACCTGTACCCACCAGTACTGTACCCCAGTGTTATACATTGACAGACCTGTACTCACCAGTACTGTACCCCAGTGTTATACAGTGACAGACCTGTACCCACCTGTACTGTACCCCAGTGTTGTACAGTGACAGAACTGTACCCACTGATACTGTACCCCAGTGTTATACAGTGACAAACCTATACTCACCAGTACTGTACCCCAGTGTTATACAGTGACAGACCTGTACCCACCAACACTGTACCCCAATGTTATACAGTGACAGACCAGTACCCAACAGTACTGTACCCCAGTGTTATACAGTGACAAGACTGTACCCACCAGTACTGTACCATAGTGTTATACAGTGACAGACCTGTACCCACCAGTACTGTACCCCAGTGTTATACAGTGACAGACCTGTACCCACCAGTACTCTACCCCAGGGTTATACAGTGACAGACTTGTACCCACCAGTACTGTACCGCAGTGTTATACAGTGACAGACCTGTACCCACCAGTACTGTACCCCAGTGTTATACCGTGACAGACCTGTACCCAGCAGTACTGTACCCCAGTGTTATACATTGACAGACCTGTACCCACCAGTACTGTACCCCAGTGTTATACATTGACAGACCTGTACTCACCAGTACTGTACCCCAGTGTTATACAGTGACAGACCTGTACCCACCTGTACGGTACCCCAGTGTTATACAGTGGCAGACCTGTACTCACCAGTATTGTACCCCAGTGTTATACAGTGACAGACCAGTACCCACCAGTACTGTACCCCAGTGTTATACAGTGACAAACCTGTACCCACCAGTACTGTACCCCAGTGTTATACAGTGACAGACCTGTACCCACCAGTACTGTACCCCAGTGTTAGTGACAGACCTGTACCCACAACTACTCTACCCCAGTGTTATACAGTGACAGAGCTGTACCCACCAGTACTGTACCCCAGTGGTATACAGTGACATACCTGTACCCACCAGTACTGTACCCCAGTGTTAGTGACAGACCTGTACCCACCAGTACTGTACCCCAGTGTTATACAGTGACAGACCTGTACCCACCAGTACTGTGCCCCAGTGTTATACAGTGACAGACCTGTACCCACCAGTACTGTACCCCAGTGTTATACAGTGACAGACCTGTAACCACCAGTACTGTACCCCAGTGTTATACAGTGACAGACCTGTACCCACCAGTACTGTACCCCAGTGTTATACATTGACAGACCTGTACCCACCAGTACTGTACCCCAGTTGCATACAGTGATAGACGTGTACCCACCAGTACTGTACCCCAGTGTTACAGAGTGACAGACCTGTACCCACCAGTACTGTACCCCAGTGTTATAGAGTGACAGACCCGTACCCACCAGTACTGTACCCCAGTGTTATACAGTGACAGAACTGTACTCACCAATACTCTACCCCATCTGATACAGTGACAGACCTGTCCCCACCAGTACTGTACCCCTGTATTACACAGTGACAGACTTGTAACCCCAGTACTTTACCTGTGTTATACAGTGACAGACCTGTACCCACCAGCACTATACCCCTGTGGTATACAGTGACAGACCTGTACACACCAGTACTGTACCCCAGTGTTATACAGTGACTGACCTGTACCTACCTGTGCTCTACCCCATGTTATACAGTGTCAGACATGTACCCACCAATACTGTACCCCAATTTTATACAGGGACAAACCTGTGCTCATCAGTACTGAACCCCAGTGTTAAACAGTGACAGACCTGTACCCACCAGTACTTTACCCCAGTGTTAAACTGTGACAGACCTGTGCTCACCAGTACTGTACCCCAGTTTTATACAGTGACAGACCTGTACTCACCAGTACTGTACCCCAGTTTTATACAGTGACAAGACTGTACCCACCAGGACTGTACCCCGGTGTTATACAGTGACAGAATTGTACCCACCAGTACTGTACCCCAGTGTTATACAGTTACAGACCTGTGCTCACCAGTACTGTACCCCAGTGTTATACAGTGACAGACCTGTACCCACCTGTACGGTACCCCAGTGTTATACAGTGACAGACCTGTACTCACCAGTACTGTACCCCAGTGTTATACAGTGACAAACCTTTACTCACCAGGACTGTACCCCAGTGTTATACAGTGACAGACGTGTACCCACCAACACTGTACCCCAGTGTTATGCAGTGACAGACCAGTACCCACCAGTACTGTACCCCAGTGTTAGACAGTGACAAACCTGTACCAACCAGTACTGTACCCCAGTGTTATACAGTGACAGACCTGCACTCACCAGTACTGTACCCCAGTGTTATACAGTGACAGACCTGTACCCACCAGTACTGTACCCCAGTGTTATAAAGTGGCAGACCTGTACTCACCAGTGTTGTACCCCAGTGTTATACAGTGACAGACCTGTACCCACCTGTACTGTACCCCAGTGTTGTACAGTGACAGAACTGTACCCACTGATACTGTACCCCAGTGTTATACAGTGACAGACCTGTACCCACCAGTACTGTACCCCAGTGTTATACAGTGACAGACCTGTACCGACCAGTACTGTACACCAGTGTTAAAGTGACAGACCTGTACCCACCTTACTGTACCCCAGAATTATAAAGTGGCTGACCTGTAATCACCAGTGTTGTACCCCAGTGTTATACAGTGACAGACCTGTACCCACCTGTACTGTACCCCAGTGTTGTACAGTGACAGAACTGTACCCACTGATACTGTACCCCAGTGTTATACAGTGACAAACCTATACTCACCAGTACTGTACCCCAGTGTTATACAGTGACAGACCTGTACCCACCAACACTGTACCCCAATGTTATACAGTGACAGACCAGTACCCAACAGTACTGTACCCCAGTGTTATACAGTGACAAGACTGTACCCACCAGTACTGTACCATAGTGTTATACAGTGACAGACCTGTACCCACCAGTACTGTAACCCAGTGTTATACAGTGACAGACCTGTACCCACCAGTACTCTACCCCAGGGTTATACAGTGACAGACTTGTACCCACCAGTACTGTACCGCAGTGTTATACAGTGACAGACCTGTACCCACCAGTACTGTACCCCAGTGTTATACCGTGACAGACCTGTACCCAGCAGTACTGTACCCCAGTGTTATACATTGACAGACCTGTACCCACCAGTACTGTACCCCAGTGTTATACATTGACAGACCTGTACTCACCAGTACTGTACCCCAGTGTTATACAGTGACAGACCTGTACCCACCTGTACGGTACCCCAGTGTTATACATTGACAGACCTGTACCCACCAGTACTGTACCCCAGTGTTATACAGTGACAGACCTGTACCCACCAGTACTGTACCGCAGTGTTATACAGTGACAGACCTGTACCCACCAGTACTGTACCCCAGTGTTATACCGTGACAGACCTGTACCCAGCAGTACTGTACCCCAGTGTTATACATTGACAGACCTGTACCCACCAGTACTGTACCCCAGTGTTATACATTGACAGACCTGTACTCACCAGTACTGTACCCCAGTGTTATACAGTGACAGACCTGTACCCACCTGTACGGTACCCCAGTGTTATACAGTGGCAGACCTGTACTCACCAGTATTGTACCCCAGTGTTATACAGTGACAGACCAGTACCCACCAGTACTGTACCCCAGTGTTATACAGTGACAAACCTGTACCCACCAGTACTGTACCCCAGTGTTATACAGTGACAGACCTGTACCCACCAGTACTGTACCCCAGTGTTAGTGACATACCTGTACCCAGCAGTACTGTAACCCAGTGTTAGTGACAGACCTGTACCCACCAGTACTGTACCCCAGTTTTATACAGTGACAAGACTGTACCCACCAGGACTGTACCCCGGTGTTATACAGTGACAGAATTGTACCCACCAGTACTGTACCCCAGTGTTATACAGTTACAGACCTGTGCTCACCAGTACTGTACCCCAGTGTTATACAGTGACAGACCTGTACCCACCTGTACGGTACCCCAGTGTTATACAGTGACAGACCTGTACTCACCAGTACTGTACCCCAGTGTTATACAGTGACAAACCTTTGCTCACCAGGACTGTACCCCAGTGTTATACAGTGACAGACGTGTACCCACCAACACTGTACCCCAGTGTTATGCAGTGACAGACCAGTACCCACCAGTACTGTACCCCAGTGTTAGACAGTGACAAACCTGTACCAACCAGTACTGTACCCCAGTGTTATGCAGTGACAGACCTGCACTCACCAGTACTGTACCCCAGTGTTATACAGTGACAGACCTGTACCCACCAGTACTGTACCCCAGTGTTATAAAGTGGCAGACCTGTACTCACCAGTGTTGTACCCCAGTGTTATACAGTGACAGACCTGTACCCACCTGTACTGTACCCCAGTGTTGTACAGTGACAGAACTGTACCCACTGATACTGTACCCCAGTGTTATACAGTGACAGACCTGTACCCACCAGTACTGTACCCCAGTGTTATACAGTGACAGACCTATACCGACCAGTACTGTACACCAGTGTTAAAGTGACAGACCTGTACCCACCTTACTGTACCCCAGAATTATAAAGTGGCAGACCTGTAATCACCAGTACTGCACCCCAGTGTTATACAGTGACAAACCTATACTCACCAGTACTGTACCCCAGTGTTATACAGTGACTGACCTGTACCTACCTGTGCTCTACCCCATGTTATACAGTGACAGACCTGTATCCACCAGTACTGTTCCCCAGTGTTATACAGTGACCCATCTGTACCCACCAGTACTGTACCCCAGTGTTATACAATGTCAGACATGTACCCACCAATACTGTACCCCAATTTTATACAGGGACAAACCTGTGCTCATCAGTACTGAACCCCAGTGTTAAACAGTGACAGACCTGTACCCACCAGTACTTTACCCCAGTGTTAAACTGTGACAGACCTGTGCTCACCAGTACTGTACCCCAGTTTTATACAGTGACAGACCTGTACTCACCAGTACTGTACCTCAGTTTTATACAGTGACAAGACTGTACCCACCAGGACTGTACCCCGGTGTTATACAGTGACAGAATTGTACCCACCAGTACTGTACCCCAGTGTTATACAGTTACAGACCTGTGCTCACCAGTACTGTACCCCAGTGTTATACAGTGACAGACCTGTACCCACCTGTACGGTACCCCAGTGTTATACAGTGACAGACCTGTACTCACCAGTACTGTACCCCAGTGTTATACAGTGACAAACCTTTACTCACCAGGACTGTACCCCAGTGTTATACAGTGACAGACGTGTACCCACCAACACTGTACCCCAGTGTTATGCAGTGACAGACCAGTACCCACCAGTACTGTACCCCAGTGTTAGACAGTGACAAACCTGTACCAACCAGTACTGTACCCCAGTGTTATACAGTGACAGACCTGCACTCACCAGTACTGTACCCCAGTGTTATACAGTGACAGACCTGTACCCACCTGTACTGTACCCCAGTGTTGTACAGTGACAGAACTGTACCCACTGATACTGTACCCCAGTGTTATACAGTGACAGACCTGTACCCACCAGTACTGTACCCCAGTGTTATACAGTGACAGACCTGTACCGACCAGTACTGTACACCAGTGTTAAAGTGACAGACCTGTACCCACCTTACTGTACCCCAGAATTATAAAGTGGCAGACCTGTAATCACCAGTGTTGTACCCCAGTGTTATACAGTGACAGACCTGTACCCACCTGTACTGTACCCCAGTGTTGTACAGTGACAGAACTGTACCCACTGATACTGTACCCCAGTGTTATACAGTGACAAACCTATACTCACCAGTACTGTACCCCAGTGTTATACAGTGACAGACCTGTACCCACCAACACTGTACCCCAATGTTATACAGTGACAGACCAGTACCCAACAGTACTGTACCCCAGTGTTATACAGTGACAAGACTGTACCCACCAGTACTGTACCATAGTGTTATACAGTGACAGACCTGTACCCACCAGTACTGTACCCCAGTGTTATACAGTGACAGACCTGTACCCACCAGTACTCTACCCCAGGGTTATACAGTGACAGACTTGTACCCACCAGTACTGTACCGCAGTGTTATACATTGACAGACCTGTACCCACCAGTACTGTACCCCAGTGTTAGTGACAGACCTGTACCCACCAGTGCTGTAACCCAGAGTTATACAGTGACAGACCTGTACCGACCAGTACTGCACACCAGTGTTACTGTGACAAGACCTGTACTCACCAGTGTTGTACCCCAGTGTTATACAGGGACAGACCTGTACCCACCTGTACTGTACCCCAGTGTTATACAGTGACAGATCTGTACCCACCAGTACTGTACCCCAGTGTTATACAGTGACAGACATGTACTCACCAGTACTGTACCCCAGTGTTATACAGTAACAGACCTGTACCCACCAGTATTGTACCCCAGTGTTATACAGTGACAAAACTGTTCCCACCAGTACTGTACCCCAGTGTTATACAGTGACAGAACTGTACCCACCAGTACTGTACCCAAGTGTTATACATTGACAGACCTGTACTCACCAGTACTGTACCCCAGTGTTCGTGACAGACCTGTACCCACCAGTGCTGTAACCCAGTGTTATACAGTGACAGACCTGTACCGACCAGTACTGCACACCAGTGTTACTGTGACAAGACCTGTTCCCACCAGTGTTGTACCCCAGTGTTATACAGGGACAGACCTGTACCCACCTGTACTGTACCCCAGTGTTATACAGTGACAGATCTGTACCCACCTGTACTGTACCCCAGTGTTATACAGTGACAGACATGTACTCACCAGTACTGTACCCCAGTGTTATACAGTAACAGACCTGTACCCACCAGTACTGTACCCCAGTGTTATACAGTGACAGAACTGTACCCACCAGTACTGTACCCCAGTGTTATACAGTGACAGAACTGTACCCACCAGTACTGTACCCCAGTGTTATACATTGACAGACCTGTACTCACCAGTACTGTACCCCAGTGTTATACAGTGACAGACCTGTACCCACCTGTACGGTACCCCAGTGTTATACAGTGGCAGACCTGTACTCACCAATATTGTACCCCAGTGTTATACAGTGACAGACCAGTACCCACCAGTACTGTACCCCAGTGTTATACAGTGACAAACCTGTACCCACCAGTACTGTACCCCAGTGTTATACAGTGACAGACCTGTACCCACCAGTACTGTACCCCAGTGTTAGTGACATACCTGTACCCAGCAGTACTGTAACCCAGTGTTAGTGACAGACCTGTACCCACCAGTACTGTACCCCAGTGTTATACAGTGACAGACCTGTACCCACCAGTATTGTACCCCAGTGTTATACAGTGACAGACCTGTACCCACCTGTATTGTACCCCAGTGTTATACAGTGACAGACCTGTACCCACCTGTGCATTTGCCGAGTGCTCTACTCGCTGATTGAAAACAATTCTCCAGATTTCACTTCTGATTCTTTTGCCAATCACCTTAATTCTGTATCTTGTGTTTACCCACCTTCCTGCCATTGGAAACAGTTTCTCGCGATCTTATCTATGAAAACCCCTCTAATGCAGGAAAGATCTTTTAATTATGTTTTTAAATGACCTTTGCTCACTTGAACTTGTGGACAATGCCAGCTTACCTCGTCTCTCCACATAACTGAATTCCCTCATTGCTGCTCACATTTCTTTCAGAAAATAATATTTTGGGAAACAGTATCTGAGTAATTTATGTCTTGACGTGTAGGTGTGGAATGCTCGGGAGAAACAGGTGACTTGGATGTCCGGTTCCTAAAGCTCTCCAGCACTGTGTGTTTCCCACCTCGTGTCTCGGCCTGTTGTAGACTAATACAATCGCAAAATTCTGCGGATGCTGGAAATCTGAAATAACAACAGAAAATGCTGGAAACACTCAGCAGGCCAGGCTGCATCCATGGAGAGAGAAACAGAGTTAACGTTTCAGGTCTGTGACCCTTCGTCAGAACTGGTTAAAGTTGGAGATGTGACAGGTTTTAAGCAGGTGCAGAGGCAGGGAAAGGGTGGGGGGAAGGGGAGGGAGGAATTAAAGTTATGGTCTGTGCCAGGATTGAAGGCAGGAGAGATAAAATGTTGCAAATAGGGATGGCAGAATCATCAACAGCTGCCGCCTGAAAAAATGGGGGGGATTATAGTTTGAAATTGTTGAACTCAATGTTGAGTCCAGAAGGCTGTAAAGTGCCTAATTGAAAGATGAGGTGCTGTTGCTCGAGCTTACGTTGAGCTTCGTTGGAACAGTGTAAGAGGCCGAGGACAGAGAGATCCGAGTAGGAGTGGAGTGGGGATTTAAAGTGACAAGCGACCGGAAGCTCGGGGTCACCCTGTCGTAGACTAGTTGCTGGAGATTGATTGCTGTGATTGGTCAACGACTCCATTATCATTGTAGCATGTGACTACAGGATGGCAGAACGAGACCTAGCTGAACCGTGGTCCTTTTTCTTCAAGCGGTCCCTGTGTTCCTAACGACATGAGAACACACTACTTCTCTCGGAGTAGCGAGCACAGCCAGTGGAACTCACTTTCGGTGCTTTAGCGTCTGTCTGCCTCTCTCACTATTGGCGAGAGGCTTGGGGATGTCACCGCCACTAAACGGAGGCCTTGTAAAGGGGGCACCCAGGTGAGAGCGAATCCTCGCAGGTTTTCGGCGAGAACTGCAATTCGTGAGCACAAAGGTCACAAGTGGCGAGTTGTTTAGGATCAGCAGAGGGAGAGGGTAAAAACTGCCCGCCCCCAGCGGGAGCTGCCGGTGCTGGTGAGAGAGCCTGTTTGGTGCACGGGTGGCTGTGCTGGATCCCACAGGATCAGCCCACGCTCCTGCTGCTGTCCCCACCGTGCAGCTTCACCCCCCGTGAACAACTGTCCCTCATGACCAAAGCTTGACTCTGCAGACTGAGGCACGGTGGCAGAATCGGCCCAGTGTGAGGAAATCATCCAACTCCCTTTGGCCGAGCCAGGAAGAATTGTTTGAAAATCTGATCTCTGCTTCTGGCTCACTGCCATTTACTCTCGGTACCATTATTGTGAGCAATGGTTGTTTAAAAACATTAATTAAAAGATTTTTCCTCCCTTATCAGTGGTTTTGATAGAGTAGATGGGGAGAAACTGCCTCTACTGGCAGAAGGGTCGGTAACCAGAGGACACAGATTTAAGGTCATTGGCAACAGAGCCAGAGGGGAGAGGAGGAGAATCTTTTTACACAGCGAGTTGTTGTGATCTGGAATGCACGGCCTGAAAGGGTGGTGGAAGCAGATTCAATAATAATTTCAATAGGGAATTGGATAAATACTTGAAGGGGAAAAATTTGCAGGGCTATGGGGAAAGAGCAGGGGAGTGGGACTAACTGGATAGATCTTTCAAAGAGGCACGATGGGTCAAGTGGCCTCCTTCTGTGCTGTGTCATTCTATGATTCTATAACCCTTCGTCTGAAAGATCAAGCTCACGAGGCCATTGAAATTACAATTCACGTTCACACATCCAGCAGGATCACGGATAGCGATCGGAGTCACTCACAGTTAGTTCGGAGCATCCCGAAGCTGCAGGGAATGGGTTGTCCCTCAGGGTCGCTGGTCCCTCACAGAAACCTCAACAGCACTTGCTTACCTCAGTCTGCTGGCCAAGGAAACGCTGGAGTCGCCGTTCATAGACTAGACGACGGGGTCAAAATACAGTCTAAGCCTTCAGCCCTACAGACACGGGCAGCAAAGAAAGTCAGGAGGTGTAATATTACTGCACAAGCTGCAATCGGTATCCAGTGGTAATTGTACAAGGAGGACAGGTCAGAGCTGGTGTAATCTGCACCGTGGAGGCCAAGTTACTGAGATCATCAATAATTCACTTAAATTGGAATGATTGGGGAGCAACAGCTTATGTGTCTTCCTTTTAATGACACCCATCCCCCCTCCCCAAACACTCGTCCTGCTTCTTAGCAGTGTTTACTGTCTACAGGTCCTATCTGCTGTCAAATTTCCAGTAAACAGGAGGCATGACACTACCAGTTGAAGCACCGATTGAAAGCGTTAGGCCACTTACTTCCACCAGCAAAGGTCACTTCATTCCACCCTCGCCCCTCTCCCACCAAAACCCTTGTCCGAATCTTCATCACCTCCAGTCTCAAATGCTCTCCTCCGGGTCAGGGCCTCCATAAAGCTCTGCCACACGATTCCTGTCCTGCTCACCCATTAATGCCCCCCTCCCCACTGGACCCCATTCCCTTGTCCTTGCTTGTAACTCTCTCCACGGTTTTGCCCCATTCGACCTCTGCTATTTCCTCCAGCTCTATATTCTCTCCTGAGTGCTCCGTTCTGATCCGGGCCTTCTGCGGAGAATAAAAATATTTTCTGCCTGTTTTTTCCTTCTTCATAGAACCATAGAATGTTACAGCACAGAAGGAGGCCATTTGGCCCATCGAGTCTGTGCCGGCTCTTTCGAAGAGCGATCCAGTTAGTCCCACACCCCCGCTCTTTCCCAATATCCCTGCAATTTTTTCTCCTTCAAGTATTTATCCAATTCCCTTTTGAAGGCGATTATTGAATCTGTATCCACCACCCTATCAGGCAGTGCATTCCAAATCCTAACCACTCATTGATTAAAATAAATTTATCCTCCTATCGCCTCTGGTTCATCTGCCAATCACCTTAAATCTGTGCCCTCTGGTTATCGACCCTTCAGCCATTGGAAACAGTTTCTCTTTATTTACAGTGTATTTTTTAAACGGTGAGAGATTGGGAAATGTTGGTGTTCAGAGAGACCTGGGTGTCCCTGTACACGAATCACTGAAAGTTAACATGCAGGTACAGCAATCAATTAGGAAAGCAAATGGTATGTTGGCCTTTATTACAAGAGGATTTGAGTATAAGAGTAAAGACGTCTTACTGCAATTATATAGGGCCCTGGTGAGACCACACCTGGAGTATTGTGTACAGTTTTGGTCTCCTTACCTAAGGAAGGATATACTTGCCATAGAGGGAGTACAACAAAGGTTCACCAGACTAATTCCTGGGATGGGGGGATTGTCCTATGAGGAGAGATTGAGTAGACTAGGCCTATATTCTCTAGAGTTTAGAAGAATGAGAGGTGATCTCATTGAAACATACAAAATTCTTAAGGGGCTTGACAGGGTAGATGCTGGGAGGATGTTTCCGCTGGCTGGGGAGTCTAGAACCAGGGGTCACAGTCTCAGCATAAGGGGTCGGCCATGTAGGACTGAGAAGAAGCGAAATTTCTTCACTCAAAGGGTTGTGAATCTTTGGAATTCTCTACCCCCAGAGAGCTATGGATACTTAGTTGTTGAGTATATTCATGGACAGAGATTGATAGATTTTTGGATACTAAGGGAATCAAGGGATATGGGGATGGTGCAGAAAAGTGGAGTTGAGGTAGAAGATGAGCCATGATCTTATTAAATGGCGGAGCAGGCTCGAGGGGCCGAGTGGCCAACTCCTGCTCCTATTTCTTATGGTCTCTATCTAAACCTTTCATGATTTTGAACACCTCTTCTCAAATCTCCTCTTAGCTTTCTCTGCTCTGAGGCGAACAACCCCAGATTCACCAGTCTATCCACATAACTCTTCTGCATCCTCTCCAAAGCCTTCACATCCTTCCTAAAGTGTGGTGCCCAGAATTGAACTAGTGTTTTATATAGGTTCAGCATAACTTCCTGGCTTTTGTACTCTATGGGGTAAAAAATCACTTGGTTGCGCCTCCCGTTAGCGCCTTAAGAGGGCGTTAATGGGGCGCAAAGCCGCTAATGCCCGGGCGCAGCGATGTTTGCGCCGCTCGAGAACTTAACTTGAGATGGTGCGGCGGCGCTAAAACTTACCGCTGCTACCACCTGCGCGCGCAGATTGTGACGTCATTCCATGGTGCAACGCCCTTGTGGCGCCCCGGAGCAGAAATTGAGTGGCGCCCCCTGCCTTACCGCCTGGCGCATCCAACGACCAGAAGACTGGAACACTATCAATCGCTGTGGGGCTGGGGGGGGCGCTATTTAAAGGGGGCCTCTTCCTGTCTTTTATTGTTGGTGGCATTTTTGAACTACGCATTCTGAGAGAGAGAGGGAGAGACTTCTGGAGAGATTCAACGTTGTGGGAAGGAGTTTTGGGTACTGAGCAGCACTTTGCAGGTTCATTTTGATTTGCCATTCCTTGTATCGATTTAGCAGAGACTGTGGGAGCTGCACTCTGAGCTCTTTGCCTGTTACTCTCCATTGTTCTTTCCAGCACATTTGATGTGCAAGTCTCTCCAGGCCGAGATTCAAAGCTGCAATGAACAGGATGTGGATGGAAAGCAAGATTAACCATCCCCTTTAAGAACTGGCCCGTGCCATTGTGTGTGTGTTTCATTGCTGACTGACATTACATGAGCTTCGCCAGCACTCTGAGTTAGCGCCTCACTGCTCGGCCTTTGCGCCTTAAGACAGGTGTGCAGCGCCTGCTTTAGCGCTCCACTCACCTCCCGGGGCGGTAAAAGTGAAGTTTCCTGTCAGTGCCGATAATTAGCGCCAGGCGCTAATATTTGCGTCCAGACGATATTTGCGCCCCAAATGGGGCGCGACCTAATTTCTACCCCTATGTCTCTATTTATAAAGCCCAGGATCCCATATGTTTCATTAACTGCTTTGTTAACCTGTCCTGCCACCTTCAAAGATTTGTGTACAGCAAACCCCGGTCTCTCTCTTCTTGCACCCCCTTTAAAATTAGACCATTTAGCATGTGTTGTCTCTCCTCATTCTTTCTACCAAAATGTATCACCTCACACTTTTCTGCGTTAAATTTCATCTGCCATGTGTCCGCCCATTCCACCAGCCTGTCTATGTTCTCTTGAAGTTTAGTACTATCTTCCTCAGTGTTTACTACACTTCCAAGTTTTGTGTCATCTGCAAGTTTTGAAATTGTGCCCTGTACACCCAAGTCTAAGTCATTAATTTATATCAAAAACCGCAGTGGTGCTAGTACTGAACCCTGGGGAACACCACTGTATACCTCCCTCCAGTCTGAAAAACAGCCATTCATCACAACCCTGTTTTCTATCTCTTAGCCAATTTTGTACCCATGCTGCTTCTGCGTTTTATCCCATGGGCTTTAATTTTGTTAACAAGCCTAATATGTGGTACTTTATCAAACGCCTCTTGAAAGTCCATATACACATCATTAACTTCTTCAGCTCATAAAGATGCTGATGCTTGTTGGGGTACAGTTCCATGGGCTCTAATCGCCCTCTGGTACCTCACCCAAATTGGCATTCTTCCCAGGTGCCACTCAGCTATTCAACTGTGGGAGGTATTGTGCCCAAGCCACATCCTGGTCTCGCTCAATTTCAACACACGCGTACAATTTCCAGCTGGGGACATTGGATTGCTAAATGTAGCCCCTCTGCTGCCAATGTGCCTCATGCTTGTGAAACATCACCATTACCGGCCCCGTTACACATCACCGTTACCGGCCTCGTTACACATCACCGTTACTGGCTCGGTTACACATCACCGTTACCGGCCCCGTTACACATCACCGTTACCGGCCCCGTTACACATCACCGTTACTGGCCCGGTTACGCATCACCGTTACCGGCCCCGTTACACATCACTGTTACCGGCCCCGTTACACATCACCGTTACCGGTGTAAGGGATTTGACGTGCGTGTCTCTCAGCCTGTGAGATTCACGCGGCTCTGTGCAGCCTGTATGTCAGTGCGGGTTTAGGCCTTGTTGCCTGTTCTGGTCTCCAGCCAGTCTGGGAGCACTAGACACACCTGTGAGTGGTTCGAATCACTCGCCCTTACGGTTCTAGACACTGGACTTAGATGCGAGAGCAGTAATGGAGATGAAACTCATGTAGACTCGGTTGAATGGTACGAAATGGAAAAATCTTTATTGCATGATATTCAAGATTACGAAATACATGTCATAAGCACAGATTAATGACAGTACAATCTTACACGCAGTTATGTAGCTAATCCTAGGGAAACGAGGAACGAACGACACACCGTAAATAGGGGCACACATTACAAGTATCCTTAATACTTAAACCCTCCCCTATCAATATCTGTCCTAGCTAGATTCGTAGGATTCGAGACTCATGCTCACCACTCGTGATAACTCGGAGAAATTCCGAATAGCTGATCGGATGTTTTCACCACAGCACCCACGTGTCGATCAGGGGGTCTCCTGGTCCCACTTGTTTACTTGCTTCTGCTCCGGCTAGCAGGCTGGAACGTCTGCTGTGATGAAGATCTGTGTTGGTTGGTTTAACAGGCACTGTCCGGATGGGTTTCACAGACCAGTCAATATCATCTTGGAGGATCTTCCGAGGTCCGTTCTTGCAAGTTCAAAGAAGTCTCCCTGGCAAGGAAACTTGGCTATTCGACCTACAGGCGCGGTCGGGGCTTACTGACCGTGGCGATGAGTATGGTCTTCCTCTCTTCTCATCTCATCTCATCTCATCTCATCTCATCTCGGGCCTTTGGTTCCGATGCCAGTTACCAACATAGGTCTTCGTTACGCGACACGAGGTAGATCCGAACGGATCATAAAGTTCAACAGTCTTTTTCAAAGAGGCACCAGGCAAGCAGGAACAAGACTACGAGTCAAAACACAGGAGCAGCCACGAGGATACGAGTCGATCGGATAAGAGAAAGATGGACGGTTGGAGCTTGTAATTATAGTACAAAATCTTCCGTTTCCCGCCCAACCTTAATGCCCTTTCTTTTGTTTGGGTTTGGCGCTCAAATGTCTTGTATGGGTGATCTCCGTTCTTAATGGGTTTCGGGGCTACTCGTAAATGCCTGAGTACCTGTTAATATTTCTCCCATTGTTAAATCGGTCGGTGTTCTCCCTGGAGGGGTTTTGGGGCTTCCAAGTGTTTTGTATAACTACCCGCTAACGGCTCTCTCATCGTAGAGTCGTTGGGATTTTACATATTAATGTCTTTGGATGGGCCCTTGATTACTTGGTACAATAGCTTTCATTCGTACCTGGGAGACCGATTTCAGTATTTATGTGTATACTGCAAACCCATAATGTCTCGTGTATTATCTTCAATGTGCTGAATCTTAATCGATCTTGCACAAATGTTTATTGGAACGCCATCTTGTCTGCCTGTCGAAAAGTCTAGAATGTTCTGTCACGAGGTGCGGCGGCCATTTTACAAGCTGCTTGTGTCCACTTTGAAAAACCTGGCAGCATTCTGCTGAAATAAAAGCTGTTTGAACGAAACTCTGTGTTTTCTCCTTATTAATAAAATCGCGATATATTGCGAATTCTACAGTCCCTCCTGTTGATGCGAATAACTCCGCTTATCGTATCAAAAATAATAGTGGTGAGCAATATTATCTCGATTTTCTCCGAATCCAGAAAATTAATCCCATAACTTTAACCTAGCTAGGGTCTCTGTGTCGTCCTTATTTCCCAAGAAAATTACATTTTATATCACCGTAGGCATTATTTGCCTTTAAACTTACACCATTTGTTTTCCTTCCCGGCGTAACCAGGCCGATGCCTCTCGTATCACCTGTATATTCATCTTTTATTCAGGGAAAGGAAAAACAAAACCCAAAACCAAACAATCATTTTTAACTATCACACCATCACCAAAATAATTAACACCAACTCTTAAAACATGTCGAGTTCCCAACGTATTTACAATCTTTGAAAATCATGATCGAGTACAAACTTCCGCGGCGCACGTGGCGAGCGGGAGTGACGCCATTTTCCGATTACACGGTGCTTTCATCGTGCACGCGCACGTAACGTTCTCGCCACTCTCCCGTGTTTTCATGCTTAGTGAGGCGTTTGTCTCTTTTACAATGTACGACCAATAGGTACACTACAATAAAAACTTGACATACGACTAAAATGTGGGAGGCTATTCTGATCCATGAAGGCACTTCAATATTGGTGAACAGATTCCACCACGGTGGAACTACTATATCCAGAATGTCTGTCCCTATTTCGACAGTTTTCTGTTCTAATGTGTAAAAATGTTTCTGTGACACCGCGACGGCTTTTAAAAGCTTGGTGAGGTGTTCAGGGAGAGGGGGAATGAGGTATCCGAAATGCGCGACGAATCGCTGCAAGTCGGTGAAATTCTCTTTTACTGTGAGATGAACAGTGGATGGTTCAGGGATTGGGATAATTCGCTGTTGTGCTACTTGAACTTCCGCCCTGGGTTTAAAACAGAAACTGCTGTCACTCACCGGACACCGGCTACGGTTTCCATGCTGGTAGTGTTGCGCTGCAGTGGTAACACAATATGTTCCACCCCCGATGTATGCTACCTGCGGAGGCACATGATCTTGTGCCATTGCCTCCATGGTGCAATTCATGGACTTGGCGCCAGCCGTTCTGAACCCGCACTGTGGTGTTAAAAAGGCATTCAAGTGCTGGGGACACAGTATTATGTGTGCTCCCCTGCCACGACAACCAGAGAGATCTGTACCTGTCATCGTTTGCGCCCAGCGGATGACGTAAGGTGGAACCGCTGCATAGCGAATGTGGGCTCCCCCCTGAATGACACCAATGTTCTCTACCCGATACACCGGGGCGGGCTTTGCTGTGTCGCCCAAAACCGGCATACGTAAAACTATACCCATGATGGTATGGTTTGATCGTCCGCAGTCCACGGGGACTGGGTAAGCTTCTGAAGCTAGCCTGAGCTGGCACGGACTTAATGCGTTCTGAAAAGGGTGGAGCGCCCGCAGGTGTTTGTTACTTATCCAGGACGGGACCAAACCTTGTTTTAAATCCTCCAAATTACTGCGGCCCTCGCCCAGTAACCACGCCCCGTAAAGCACGCACACCTCATTCTGCGCAGCTTGATCGGATGCATTCCGATCTTCCCTAATCAGGGCATTTACCGTCTTTGCATGTTTCTCCAGCTCTGCTATAATTTCCTTTAAATGGAGAGTCATGGCTTGGTCCTCGTGTAAACCCGACCCTACCACTTTATTCTCATCTGTTAGAATGTCTTTTAATTGTGTCTTTAAACCATTAATCTGGGTCTGCAGCTCCACACTGTCTAGAGCGTTGACCACAGATGTACCCGTGTTAAAAGCAGTGAACGCGTCGTTCACTAAACCCCTTCTTTGCCTCCCTACTTGATCCAAAACTTCATGTGGTGCGGTGTACAAACTTGTTTTATCAATTTCCGCGAAATCGAATTCGTAAAATTGTCTGAACATCTTGGTCAACAGGACCTGATACAACTGTTCCGTCTTTTTGGGGCACCACTCTGGTAACCGCACCTCGGTGAGATTTAAAATCACCGAGGCCACCGCGTAATGTACCCCCTGAAATAGTATCTGGCCTGTGGGGACCAGTACCAAACCATTCCCGGGTCCTTTACTAGTTTTAGGGCACCCTTCCTCTTCAGCTAGAACCACCGGAATCGTGGGCGGGGCTTTGCGTGGGCGCGTAATGAGCTCAGTGGCATTTACCGGGATCGAAGAGTATGGGGCTCCGCACCCCCTGGTGCTCGCATCCCACCTCATCCCCTGTCCGTTATCCTGCCACTGATTAATGAAAAATATGGATATGCCTTTGGGGCAAGGGTATTTTGACCCCCACATGCATACATAAATTCCCTCATCCGGTTCCCACCATTTGTCCCAACAGACTCTCACTTGTCCGTTTGTCCCCGTAATTGTCCGATGGGTATTATTACCCAGTCGTTCCCACTCGACCGAAGAGTTCCTCATGTTTTTGCTCAGCTTTCGCAGCCACCACCATCGGCTCAATGGGACATTCCCACTACAAGTCGAACAAATCCGTTTGCCGACGGTGACGCTGATCCTGGGTGCGATGATCCTTACTTTGGGGCACATTAAAGAAGTCTCTTGGTAGGCAAACCCCGATGTGCTAGAATACTCCGTTGAGTTCGTTCCCAGCCATCCTGGCCACCCTCCCTTGTGGAAATAGGTGGTGGTCTCCTCAGCCTCCCGTCTTCCGGTCCCATCCACCGCGATGGGGGCCGTGTCCCCGGAGCATCCGAACACCACGACATCCTTGGTGCGGCCTCGATAGGCCAATCCACATCCGATTGCCGCGAGCAATACTAGAATTCGTTCCATCCTTCCTTGGTTCCTGTGATCAGATAGAATGAGGTAGCCAGCCTCGCAAGAGTCTCTGGCTTTTGTGAAGGGTGAGCGGGTCCCCTGACCTCGCCTCACGTAAACTTCAATGTTCGCTGGATAAACTTTAACTAAACCTATCTAAAGCTCCCATCATTTTACCATTTTCTGTTAAAATTAAACTACAAACTTAACCTTATTTAAAACTATAAACTTATTCTTAACCTTAAACTATAAACTTATAAACCTATCCTAAACTTATTACTGTACAGCGCCGCCCGTTCTCAGGGCGGCCCCTTTAAATTCTGAGAAGGCTGCTGCGAGCTCTTACCGACTTTGGGAGGGCTCTGACCTTTTCCTCTGATCTGCCGCAGCCTGTTTCTGTACTGACCCCTCCCTCTGATCTGCCGCAGCCTGTTTCTGCACTGACCCCTTCCTCTGATCTGCCGCAGCCTGTTGCTGCTGCGATGGGGCCGGGCTTTATCTGGGCTGCCTTAACCTTGAGTCTGCGCCTTGGGACAGACTGGGGCCATACCCATATCTTCTTGGGCTGGGGTTCTCTACTTGACCTACGGGGAGTTGTCAGGGGCGGGGATCCCATGACCGACGGACCGGGTTCCGAGACTTCCATCGGGACGACCTGTGGTTCCACCACAGTCGCTGGCTCCGCCTCCGCTGACTCCGCCTCCCTCCTGTCTTCGGGACCTGCAGCTTGTGTGTCCACCCTGTGTGGATCTCTATCTGCAGCCCGTGTCCTCCCTATACCTAAAATGGGAACGTTCCTTACGTTTCCCAAAAACCACTCGCCTTCATCACCATCCTCATCTGACTCCCATCCCCACAAAAATGCTTCATGATCTTCCAGGATGTCTCCTCCCCTGATGCAAGCTGCTTTACCTGCCTGTGTGCCTTGTGGTCCTACCTGGGGCTGTGCTTCCCCACTTGCGGGGTTTACCCCTGTGGTTTTCCCTTGCGCACCTGGCTTGTACAGTTTGCACTGGTTTACATGGAACCACTTAGTGCGCCGAGGTACTTTTACGGCGTATACCATGGGACTCGCCTTATCTACAATGTTGTAGGGTCCCATATACAGTGGTTCCAGACTCCCTACTCTGGCGAAGTTTCTGACCATGACCTGGTCTCCTACTTCCCACTCCCGCGTTTTGCGGGGTTCCAGCAACAGGCGATTGCCCTGATGCTGCCTTCCCATGTTCCCAGCCGCCTGCTCATAAACCTGCTTCAGGCGCTCCAAGAGGGTCTGGGCGAACTTGTCCCTGCTTATCTCTTGGAGCTGACCCTCAGTGAGCACCGGCGCTAGCACATGGGTGGGGGTTCGCATGAGCCTCCCAGTCATCACCTCGTGCGGGGAATACCCCGTACTTTTTGACTGGCTGGCCCGGACCCCCATGAGGACTAAAGGCAGAACTTCCGCCCATTTTTGGGGCGAGTTCCTAGTCTCTTTCCTCAATTTCTCCTTCAGGGTCCGGTTCATGCGTTCAACAATCCCGGATGACTGGGGATTGTGTGCTACGTGCCACTTCCCTTCAATGCCCAAAAGCATGAGGGTGTTCTGCATCACCTGGCCGGTGAAATGACTCCCTTGGTCTGACTCCACAAAACGGGGGAGTCCCCACCGCGAGAACACTTCCCGGACCAAGATTTTTGCAGTACCCAGTGCCGTAGCTGTTCGACAGGGGAAGGCTTCCACCCACTTGGAAAACACATCCACCAAGACGAGGCAGTATTTATAGCCTCCCTGGGTGGTGGGCAGGGGTCCTATATAGTCGATCTGTATCGACTGCCATGGTCCCTCTACCCTTCTTACGTGTCCCATGGGCACTTTCCTCTTCTGGGGGTCTGGGTTGTTTGCAGCGCACACAAGACAGTTTGCACAGAACTCGCGGACTTGTTCCCTGAGCCCTGGCCACCATCCCGCTTGCTCTACCCGTTGCCAGGTAACCTCGGGCCCGGGGTGCCCTGCCCCTGGTCCCTCGTGAGCCAACTGGAGGAATTCCCTCCTGTGCTGCTGCGGCACAACCCACTGCTCCTCGCGGAACAGCATGCCTTCCTTAACTGAGAGGGTTGCCGTACTGTACGGACCTTCTACCTGCCTCCCCTCAGCAATGGTTTTTAGGACTGCTTTTAGAGCGGGATCCTGGGCTTGGACGGTCTTAAGGTCTAGGGGCAATGCTACCCTGGTGTTCCCGGGATTCCCGTCCCTGCCTTGGATCGCTGCTATGGGTCTGGTCCCATAGGGGTCACAGAAAATGCCGTTGCGGGCACCTTCCCTGGCTAGCGCATCCGCCTGCTGGTTGCCCTCCCCACGGGGCTCTGTGGAGGAGTGAGCTTTCACCTTATGGATGAAAATCTCTCCTTCCTCCCCTACTGCTGCTGCTAAGATCTTTTCCAGCAAGGGCTTCACCGTTAAAGGTCGCCCGTCCGCGGAGGTGTATCCACGGCGGGACCAAATGGCCAGGTATTCCGTACACGAATTGCAGGTGAACATACTGTCCGAGCAAATCGTGTATGGGGTTGGGAAAATGTCTGGGTGGGTAACAACGTACACCACGGCAGACAGCTCAGCCTGCTGCGCGCTCATGGTGCTAGGGAGCTTGATCGCCAGGGCAAGGTCTGCCGCAGGGTCATAAACTCCACACCCTGTGAGTCGTTCGCCAGCAGATACTGTGCTAGACCCATTGTAGAATTCGCAATATATCGCGATTTTTATTAATAAGGAGAAAACACAGAGTGTCGTTCAAACAGCTTTTATTTCAGCAGAATGCTGTCAGGTTTCTCAAAGTGGACACAAGCAGCCTGTAAAATGGCCGCCGCACCTCGTGACAGAACATTCTAGACTTTTCGACAGGCAGACAAGATGGCGTTCCAATAAACATTTGTGCAAGATCGATTAAGATTCAGCACATTGAAGATAATACACGAGACATTATGGGTTTACAGTATACACATAAATACTGAAATCGGTCTCCCAGGTACGAATGAAAGCTATTGTACCGAGTAATCAAGGGCCCATCCAAAGACATTAATATGTAAAATCCCAACGACTCTACGATGAGAGAGCCGTTAGCGGGTAGTTATACAAAACACTTGGAAGCCCCAAAACCCCTCCAGGGAGAACACTGACCGATTTAACAATGGGAGAAATATTAACAGGTACTCAGACATTTACGAGTAGCCCCGAAACCCATTAAGAACGGAGATCACCCATACAAGACATTTGAGCGCCAAACCCTAACAAAAGAAAGGACATTAAGGTTGGGCGGGAAACGGAAGATTTTGTACTATAATTACAAGCTCCAACCGTCCATCTTTCTCTTATTCTCTTATCCGATCGACTCGTATCCTCGTGGCTGCTCCTGTGTTTTGACTCGTAGTCTTGTTCCTGCTTGCCTGGTGCTTCTTTGAAAAGACTGTTGAACTTTCTGATCCGTTCGGATCTACCTCGTGTCGCGTAACGAAGACCTATGTTGGTAGCTGGCATCGGAACCAAAGGCCCGAGATGAGATGAGATGAGATGAGATGAGATGAGATGAGAAGAGAGGAAGACCATACTCATCGCCACGGTCAGTAGATCCCGACCGCGCTTGTAGGTCGAATAGCCAAGTTTTCCTTGCTAGGGAGACTTCTTTGAACTTGCAAGAATAGACCTTGGAAGATCCTCCAAGATAATATTGACTGGTCTGTGAAACCCATTCGGACTGTGCCTGTTAAACCAACCAACACAGATCTTCATCACAGCAGACGGTCCAGCCTGCTAGCCGGAGCAGAAGCAAGTAAACAAGTGGGACCAGGAGATCTCCTGATCGACACGTGGGTGCTGCGGTGAAAAACATCCGATCAGCTATTAGGAATTTCTCCGAGTTATCACGAGTGGTGAGCATGAGTCTCGAAATCCTACGAATCTAGCTAGGACAGATATTGATAGGGGAGGGTTTAAGTATTAAGGATACTTGTAATGTGTGCCCCTATTTACGGTGTGTCGTTCGTTCCTCGTTTCCCTAGGATCAGCTATATAACTGCTTGTAAGATTGTACTGTCATTAATCTGTGCTTATGACATGTATTTCGTAATCTTAAATATCATGCAATAAAGATTTTCCATTTCGTACCATTCAACCGAGTCTACATGAGTTTCATCTCCATTACTGCTCTCGCATCTAAGTCCAGTGTCTAGAACCGTAAGGGCGAGTGATTCGAACCACTCACAGGTGTGTCTAGTGCTCCCAGACTGGCTGGAGACCAGAACAGGCAACAAGGCCTAAACCCGCACTGACATACAGGCTGCACAGAGCCGCGTGAACCTCACAGGCTGCGAGACACGCACGGTCAGAATCCCTTACACCATCAACATAAATCTCGCGCCCAGTGGGGTGTATCCCGGCCCGTAAACCTATGTTGACGTCCCACACCCCTTCCACCGAACACCGGTGGGCTGTACCAGGGTATACCAAATTGGCCGCAAGCCTGGGCTCGCAAAGACCTTTTACTCTAAGATCCATCTGGGAAAGAAGAAGGGTCCAACGCGCAATACGCGCGCTGCTTACGGTCCCATCTTTAATCCTCCCATCTAGAAGCATCTTAGTTGGTGTGTGATGTGTGAGGAGAGTGATGGGAGAGAGCCCTGTGAAGATCGCTGATCTTTTCACAGCCCAATGCGTGGCTAAAAGGTGCCTTTCGCAATTGGAGAAACTTCTCTCCACATCCGTTAATACTCTGGATGAATAGACAACCGGCCTCAGCTTGCCGTGACGCTCTTGGAGAACTCAGGAAGAGAGCTTAACGGGGGTTAGGGCGGCATATAAGTTGGCCCTTGAGGATAAGTTTCAGGGAGCCGATCATAGCGCCTGCCAAAGGGAGATAGAGCACCTCAAAAGGGCCGTGAACAAAGCGCACGGCATGGTGTGCCTTATCAGTCCGTCAGCACACCAGCCGCTAGTAAATGAGGAGTTCGAGAAATCCCCACCAAGTAAAGCAGAGGAAGTATTAGCCACTGCGCCCTCCGCGCCACCCAGCTATTCGGAAACCTGGGTTAGGGAGGAAGCAATGGAAGAAACGAAAGAGCCCATTGAGAAAGAAGTGGAAAAGGGACCGTTGTATCCAGTAACGGGTATAAAAAGGGGCCCAAACAGAAACGGTGGGGAGGAACCAGGGGATCTCCTCGGCCAGCTGATTGGGCTGACTAAACTCCCTTAAACTTCCTGCCATACACTGATGGAAAATACTGGGGCTATTGTGGAAACCCTGTGGCAGACAGTTCCATGTGTACTGTTGCCCTTTGAAAGTAAAGGCAAACTTGTACTGGTCCTCTCGCCGCAGCGGGATGGACCAAAACCCGTTCGAGATATCCAGCACCGTGAACGTGGTCGCGGACGCTGGGATGCTCCCTATTAGGTCAGCAACTGCTGCTACCGTGGGCGCGCAGGCGGGAATGTTACTGTTGAGGACTCTGTAGTCCACCGTGGCTCTCCACGAATTATCCGGCTTCCTAACCGGCCATAATGGGAGTTCACGTGTGTGGCTATCGGCCTCAACACGCCCTGCTGCACCAAGGAGGACATTGCTGTCTCCATATCGGGTTCTGCTTCTTTGGGGAAGTTATACTGCTTTTGGGGCCGGGTCATGGGGTCCCCATCTACGCTGACCTCAAACCCGGTAACCCTCCCACAATCGTGCTTGTGGGTTGCAAACGCGTGCATATTATCTGACACGTACGTTTGCATGTCCGTTGGGACATCTGCGACCATAAGCCCGAGGTCGTAGCCTCCGGATGGCTGCACGGTACACAGGACCCCTGTTTCTTCCTCCCCCGGAATCACTACTACCTCGCCTTTTTCACCCTTAGCCCCCCAGAGACAGTGATTTCTGAGGTCCACGAGGATCCCGTGTCCTGATAGAAGATCGGACCCGAGAATACCTCTTCCACCCCCCTCCTGCCATTCCATCAGTATACACTTCCACTTAAGGTGAAGTGCTCCCAAACGAATGGATAGCGGAAGGGAGAACGCGCCAGCCTGTTCTTTTCCTGTGAACCCCGCTAACGTGAATGGGACCCTGGTAGATAGCGGCGAGTCAAAAGGGCTATCTGTATGGATTATGGTGCAAGAAGCTCCCGTGTCCAACAAATAACTACCCCTCTGTTTCTCTACCTCCATCTCCACCAAAGGTCGCTTCCACGCATCATAGCTAAGCGGACACAGGTAGACGGGCTGCGCGGGTTCTAGTCATGGGGCTCTATTAGACGGTCCTGCGGCACCTACGGGGCCGGTTGCAACCGCCACCTTTCCATGTGCACTCAATAAACTGCGCATGGCTCCTAACACTACTTCGAGGTCGTCGGGAGGGGTGGGTGCACCAGCTTCCCTAGCCGGGACAGGCGCCTGGGCTCGGGCTGCGGGATTTTTATCCTTGGAATCCTTCCAAGGGTTCCTGCAATGCTTGCGCCAGTGCCCTGTCTTCCCACACCCGTAACAAGCATTACTTGCCTGTGGGGCGCGATTACCCTCCTGATGCCACTCTCTTTGATACGGGGCTGCGGGTCGTACCTCATGTACTTTTCCCTTAAGGGGACGTGTTGCCATACCCCTTATATTGCGATATCCTAACGTGAGTCGATTCAAGACCGACTCTTCCGTAATGTTGGGGTCATTGGGATCAAACCATGCTTTTGCCTGCTCTCTGACGGCTGGTAAACTGTTGGCTATTATGCACCTAAGCCAATGAGCTAAACCGGCGCCTTCCACATCTTCGCGCTCTGGCGCACCTGGACAGCTGCGCTGATATACTGGCCACAGCCTGTCGGCAAAAACCTCCATCTGCACTGTCTGTCCCACTCTAGCAAACGGACCTTCATCGTCCGCCCCCAACACTTCCAGGACCTCATTCTTTAATGCCTCATAAGTCTTGGTTCCCCTCTTGCTCTCGCCCGAGAGACACTGAAGGATTGTACTGCCTAACGAAAACAACAGCATTTTTGCTGTTTCCCCATCATCGCAGCCGTTAATGGCTGCGGTTTGCTCAACTTCCCTGAAATGTACGGAAGGGTCGTCTGACTCGGTCAGCTTCCGTACGTGATTTATCATAACTCTCAGCTGGTGTGAGCTGTGAGGCAACACAAGCTGGCCGAGGAGATCCCCTGGTTCCTCCCCACCGTTTCTGTTTGGGCCCCTTTTTATACCCGTTACTGGATACAACGGTCCCTTTTCCATTTCTTTCTCCATGGGCTCTTTCGTTTCTTCCATTGCTTCCTCCCTTACCCAGGTTTCCGAATAGCTGGGTGGCGCGGAGGGCGCAGTGGCTAATACTTCCTCTGCTTTACTTGGTGGGGATTTCTCAAACTCCTCTTTTACTAGCGGCTGGTGTGCTGACGGACTGATAAGGCACACCATGCCGTGCGCTTTGTTCACGGCCCTTTTGAGGTGCTCTATCTCCCTTTTGCAGGCGCTATGATCGGCTCCCTGAAACTTATCCTCAAGGGCTAACTTATATGCCGCCCTAACCCCCGTTAAGCTCTCTTCCTGAGTTCTTATCTGGGCAGCTTGGCGGGCACATCGTTCCTTTAACCTGCTCTCATTTAACTTTGCCTCAGTGACCTGGCACTCGAGGTAATCAGCGCACTTAAATTCCTAATGAGCAATTCCCCTCCAGAAACCTTCTCATCCATTTCTCCCTCTAAATGACTGATTCGAGCTGTTAGCGCTGTAATGGTCTGGTTTGAAATCTGGACCTGCCTTTTGTAACACATTAGCCAGACTGCTTTCTCGAGTGTCTTTTTATGTTCTTTACTATCTGTCCACCTTTCGGCTGCCTCTAGTGGGCTTTTATCCGCTAACAATTCACTTATCCATTTCTTAGTTAGATTAACCTTTCCGAACACATAATCTGCTATCTTTTCCTGCATAACATTTCGTACAGTCATTCCAAAGTCTAACACACTACCCTCTCGCTGCCAGTGTCCTGCCGCGGTCGCCATTTTCTGTAAGGGATTTGACGTGCGTGTCTCTCAGCCTGTGAGATTCACGCGGCTCTGTGCAGCCTGTATGTCAGTGCGGGTTTAGGCCTTGTTGCCTGTTCTGGTCTCCAGCCAGTCTGGGAGCACTAGACACACCTGTGAGTGGTTCGAATCACTCGCCCTTACGGTTCTAGACACTGGACTTAGATGCGAGAGCAGTAATGGAGATGAAACTCATGTAGACTCGGTTGAATGGTACGAAATGGAAAAATCTTTATTGCATGATATTCAAGATTACGAAATACATGTCATAAGCACAGATTAATGACAGTACAATCTTACACGCAGTTATGTAGCTAATCCTAGGGAAACGAGGAACGAACGACACACCGTAAATAGGGGCACACATTACAAGTATCCTTAATACTTAAACCCTCCCCTATCAATATCTGTCCTAGCTAGATTCGTAGGATTCGAGACTCATGCTCACCACTCGTGATAACTCGGAGAAATTCCGAATAGCTGATCGGATGTTTTCACCACAGCACCCACGTGTCGATCAGGGGGTCTCCTGGTCCCACTTGTTTACTTGCTTCTGCTCCGGCTAGCAGGCTGGAACGTCTGCTGTGATGAAGATCTGTGTTGGTTGGTTTAACAGGCACTGTCCGGATGGGTTTCACAGACCAGTCAATATCATCTTGGAGGATCTTCCGAGGTCCGTTCTTGCAAGTTCAAAGAAGTCTCCCTGGCAAGGAAACTTGGCTATTCGACCTACAGGCGCGGTCGGGGCTTACTGACCGTGGCGATGAGTATGGTCTTCCTCTCTTCTCATCTCATCTCATCTCATCTCATCTCATCTCGGGCCTTTGGTTCCGATGCCAGTTACCAACATAGGTCTTCGTTACGCGACACGAGGTAGATCCGAACGGATCATAAAGTTCAACAGTCTTTTTCAAAGAGGCACCAGGCAAGCAGGAACAAGACTACGAGTCAAAACACAGGAGCAGCCACGAGGATACGAGTCGATCGGATAAGAGAAAGATGGACGGTTGGAGCTTGTAATTATAGTACAAAATCTTCCGTTTCCCGCCCAACCTTAATGCCCTTTCTTTTGTTTGGGTTTGGCGCTCAAATGTCTTGTATGGGTGATCTCCGTTCTTAATGGGTTTCGGGGCTACTCGTAAATGCCTGAGTACCTGTTAATATTTCTCCCATTGTTAAATCGGTCGGTGTTCTCCCTGGAGGGGTTTTGGGGCTTCCAAGTGTTTTGTATAACTACCCGCTAACGGCTCTCTCATCGTAGAGTCGTTGGGATTTTACATATTAATGTCTTTGGATGGGCCCTTGATTACTTGGTACAATAGCTTTCATTCGTACCTGGGAGACCGATTTCAGTATTTATGTGTATACTGCAAACCCATAATGTCTCGTGTATTATCTTCAATGTGCTGAATCTTAATCGATCTTGCACAAATGTTTATTGGAACGCCATCTTGTCTGCCTGTCGAAAAGTCTAGAATGTTCTGTCACGAGGTGCGGCGGCCATTTTACAAGCTGCTTGTGTCCACTTTGAAAAACCTGGCAGCATTCTGCTGAAATAAAAGCTGTTTGAACGAAACTCTGTGTTTTCTCCTTATTAATAAAATCGCGATATATTGCGAATTCTACACCGGCCACGTTACACATCACCGTTACCGGCCCGTTACACATCACCGTTACCGGCCCCGTTACACATCACCGTTACCGGCCCCGTTACACATCACCGTTACCGGCCCCGTTACACATCACCGTGACCGGCCCCGTTACACATCACCGTTACCGGCCCCGTTACACATCACCATTACCGGCCCCGTTACACATCACCGTTACTGGCCCCGTTACACATCACCATTACCGGCCCCGTTACACATCACTGTTAACATCCCCGTTACACATCACCGTTACCGGCCCCGTTACACATCACCGTTACCGGCCCCGTTACACATCACCGTTACCGGCCCCGTTACACATCACTGTTACCGGCCCCGTTACACATCACCGTTACCGGCTCGGTTACACATCACCGTTACCGGCACCGTTACACATCACCGTTACCAGCCCCGTTACACATCACCGTTACCGGCCCCGTTACACATCACTGTTACCGGCCCCGTTACACATCACCGTTACCGGCTCGGTTACACATCACCGTTACCGGCCCCGTTAAACATCACCGTTACCGGCCCCGTTACACATCACCGTTACCGGCCCCGTTAAACATCACTGTTACTGGCCCCGTTACACATCACTGTTACCGGCTCGGTTACACGTCACTGTTACCGGCCCCGTTACACATCACCGTTACCGGCCCCGTTACACATCACCGTTACCGGCCCCGTTAAACATCACCGTTACCGGCCCCGTTACACATCACCGTTACCGGCCCCGTTACACATCACCGTTACCGGCCCTGTTACACATCACCGTTACCGGCCCTGTTACACATCACTGTTACCGGCTCGGTTACACATCACCATTACCGGCCCAGTTACGTATCACCGTTACTGGCCCAGTTCCGCATCACCGTTACCGGCCCCGTTACACATCACCGTTACCGGCCCTGTTACACATCACTGTTACCGGCTCGGTTACACATCACCATTACCGGCCCAGTTACGTATCACCGTTACTGGCCCAGTTCCGCATCACCGTTACCGGCCCCGTTACACATCACCGTTACCGGCCCTGTTACACATCACCGTTACCGGCCCCGTTACACATCACTGTTAACATCCCCGTTACACATTACCGTTACCGGCCCCGTTACACATCACCGTTACCGTCCCCGTTACACATCACCGTTATCGGCCCCGTTACACATCACTGTTACCGGCTCGGTTACACATCACCGTTACCGGCCCCGTTACACATCACTGTTACCGGCCCCGTTACACGTCACTGTTACCGGCCACATTACACATCACCGTTACCGGCTCGGTTACACATCACCGTTACCGTCCCCGTTACACATCACTGTTACCGGTTCGGTTACACATCACTGTTACCGGCCCCGTTACACATCACTGTTACCGGCCCCGTTACACATCACTGTTACCGGCCCCGTTACACATCACCGTTACCGGCCCCGTTACACATCACCGTTACCGGCCCCGTTACACATCACTGTTACCGGCTCGGTTACACATCACCGTTACCAGCCCCGTTACACATCACCATTACTGGCCCAGTTACGCATCACCGTTACCGGCCCCGTTACACATCACTGTTACCGGCTCAGTTACACATCACCGTTACCGGCCCCGTTACACATCACCGTTACCGGCCCCGTTACACATCACCGTTACCGGCCCCGTTACACATCACTGTTACCGGCTCGGTTACACATCACCGTTACCGGCCCCGTTACACATCACCGTTACCGGCCCCGTTACACCTCACCGTTACTGGCCCCGTTACACATCACTGTTACCGGCCCCGTTACACGTCACCGTTACCGGCCCCATTACACATCACTGTTAACATCACCGTTACACATTACTGTTACCGGCCCCGTTACACATCACCGTTACCGACCCGTTACACATCACTGTTACCGGCCCCGTTACACATCACCGTTACCGGCCCCGTTACACATCACCGTTACTGGCCCAGTTACACATCACCGTTACCGGCCCCGTTACACATCACCGTTACCGGCCCTTGTTACACATCACCGTTACCGGCCCCGTTACACATCACTGTTACCGGCCCCGTTACACGTCACTGTTACCGGCCACATTACACATCACCGTTACCGGCTCGGTTACACATCACCGTTACCGTCCCCGTTACACATCACTGTTACCGGCCCCGTTACACATCACCGTTACCGGCCCCGTTACACATCACTGTTACCGGCTCGGTTACACATCACCGTTACCCTCCCCGTTACACATCACTGTTACCGGCTCGGTTACACATCACCGTTACCGGCCCCGTTACACATCACTGTTACCGGCTCGGTTACACATCACTGTTACCGGCCCCGTTACACATCACCGTTACCAGCCCCGTTACACATCACCGTTACCGGCCCCGTTACACATCACTGTTACCGGCTCGGTTACACATCACCGTTACCGGCCCCGTTACACATCACCGTTACTGGCCCCGTTACACATCAGCGTTAACATCCCCGTTACACATTACCGTTACCGGCCCCGTTACACATCTCCATTACCAGCCCCGTTACACATCACCGTTAACATCCCCGTTACACATTACCGTTACCGGCCCCGTTACACATCACCGTTACCGGCCCATTACACATCACTGTTACCGGCTCGGTTACACATCACCGTTACCGGCCCCGTTACACATCACCGTTACTGGCCCCGTTACACGTCACTGTTACCGGCCACATTACACATCACCGTTACCGGCTCGGTTACACATCACCGTTACCGTCCCCGTTACACGTCACCGTTACCGGCCCCGTTACACATCACCGTTACCAGCCCCGTTACACATCACTGTTAACATCACCGTTACACATTACTGTTACCGGCCCCGTTACACATCACTGTTACCGGCCCCGTTACACATCACCGTTACCGGCCCCGTTACACATCTCCATTACCAGCCCCGTTACACATCACCGTTAACATCCCCGTTACACATTACCGTTACCGGCCCCGTTACACATCACCGTTACCGGCCCATTACACATCACTGTTACCGGCTCGGTTACACATCACCGTTACCGGCCCCGTTACACATCACCGTTACTGGCCCCGTTACACGTCACTGTTACCGGCCACATTACACATCACCGTTACCGGCTCGGTTACACATCACCGTTACCGTCCCCGTTACACGTCACCGTTACCGGCCCCGTTACACATCACCGTTACCAGCCCCGTTACACATCACTGTTAACATCACCGTTACACATTACTGTTACCGGCCCCGTTACACATCACTGTTACCGGCCCCGTTACACATCACCGTTACCGGCCCCGTTACACATCACCGTTACCGGCCCTGTTACACATCACCGTTACCGGCCCCGTTACACATCACCGTTACAGTCCCTGTTACACTTCGCCGTTACCGGCCCCGTTACACATCACCATTACCGGCCCTGTTACACATCACCGTTACCGGCCCCGTTACACATCACCGTTACCGGCCCCGTTATACATCACCATTACCGGCCCCGTTACACATCTCCGTAACAGTCCCTGTTACACATCACCATTACCAGCCCTGTTACACATCACCGTTACGAGCCCCGTTACACATCACCGTTACTGGCCCCGTTACACATCACCGTTACACATCACCGTTACGAGCCCCGTTACACATCACCGTTACGAGCCCCGTTACACATCACCGTTACCGGCCCCGTTACACATCACCGTTACCAGCCCCGTTACACATCACCGTTACTGGCCCCATTACACATCACCGTTACACATCACCGTTACTGGCCCCGTTACACATCACCGTTACCGGCCCCGTTACACATCACCGTTACTGGCCCGGTTACGCATCACCGTTACCGGCCCTGTTACACATCACTGTTACCGGCTCGGTTACACATCACCGTTACCGGCCCCGTTACACATCACCGTTACCGGCCCTGTTACACATCACTGTTACCGGCTCGGTTACACATCACCGTTACCGGCACCGTTACACATCACCGTTACCGGCCCCGTTACACATCACCGTTACCGGCGCTGTTACACATCACCGTTACCGGCCCCGTTACACATCACCGTTACCGGCTCGGTTACACATCACCGTTACCGGCTCGGTTACGCCGCACCGTTACCGTCCCCGTTACACATCACTGTTACCGGCCCCGTTACACATCACCGTTACCGGCCCCGTAACACATCACCGTTACAGTCCCTGTTACACATCTCCATTACCGGCCCCGTAACACATCACCGTTACCGGCCCCGTTACACATCACCGTTGCAGTCCCTGTTACACATCACTGTTACCGGCCCCGCTACACATCACCGTTACCAGCCCCGTTACACATCACCGTTACCGTTCCTGTTACACATCACCGTTACCGGCCCCGTAACACATCACCGTTACCAGCCCCGTTACACATCGCCGTTACCGGCCCCGTTACACAGAACCGTTACCGGACCCGTTACTCATCACCGTTACCGGCCCCGTTACACATCACCATTACCGGCCCGTTACACATCACCGTTACCGGCCCGGTTACACGTCACCGTTACCGGTCCTGTTACACATCACCGTTACCGGCCCCGTTACACATTACCGTTACCTTCCCCGTTACACATCACCGTTACCGGCCCCGTTACACATCACCGTTACCGGCCCCATAAAACATCACCGTTACCGGCTCAGTTACACATCACCGTTACCGGCCCCGTTACACATCACCGTTACCGGCCCCGTTACACATCACCGTTACCGGCCCTAATAAAACATCACCGTTAACGGCTCAGTTACTCATCACTGTTACCGGCCCCGTTACACATCACCGTTACTGGCCCCGATACTCATCACCGTTACCGGCCCCGTTACACATCACTGTTACCAGCTCGGTTACACATCACCGTTACCGGCCCCGTTACACATCACCGTTACCGGCCCCGTTACACATCACCGTTACCGGCCCGGTTACACATCACCGTTACAGTCCCTGTTACACATCACCGTTACCGGCCCCGTTACACATCACCGTTACAGTCCCTGTTACACATCACCGTTACCGGCCCCGTTACACATCACCGTTACTAGCCCCATAAAACATCACCGTTACCGGCTCAGTTACACATCACCGTTACCAGCTCGGTTACACATCACCGTTACCGGCCCCGTTACACATCACCGTTACCGGCCCCGTTACACATCACTGTTACCGGCCCCGTTACACATCACTGTTACTGGCCCCATAACACGTCACTGTTACTGGCTCGGTTACACATCACCGTTACCATCACCGTTACACATCACCGTTACTGGCCCCGTAACACGTCACTGTTACCGGCTCGGTTATACATCACCGTTACCGGCCCCGTTACACATCAACGTTACTGGCTCGGATACACATCACCGTTACCGGCCCCGTTACACATCACCATTACCGGCCCCGTTACACATCACCGTTACCGGCCCCGTTACTCATCACCGTTACCGACCCCGGTACACATCACCGTTACCGGCCCCATAAAACATCACCGTTACCGGCTCGGTTACACATCATCGTTACCATCCCCGTTACACATCACCGTTACCGGCCCCGTTACACATCACTGTTACCATCTCGGTTACACATCACCGTTACCGGCCCCGTTACACATCACCATTACCGGCCCCGTTACACATCACCGTTACCGACCCCGGTACACATCACCGTTACCGGCTCCGTTACACATCACCTTTACCGGCCCCATAAAACATCACCGTTACCGGCTCAGTTACACATCACCGTTACCGGCCCCGATACTCATCACCGTTACTGGCCCCGTTACACATCACTGTTACCGGCTCGGTTACACATCACCGTTACCGGCCCCGTTACACATCACCATTACCGGCCCCGTTACACATCACCGTTACCGGCCCCGATACTCATCACCGTTACCGGCCCGGTTACACATCACCGTTACCAGCCCGGTTACACATCTCCGTTACAGTCCCTGTTACACATCACCATTACCGGCCCCGTTACACATCACCGTTACGAGCCCCGTTACACATCACCGTTACTGTCCCGGTTACGCATCACCGTTATCGGCCCCGTTACACATCACCGTTACAGTCCCTGTTACACATCACCGTTACCGGCCCCGTTACACATCACTGTTACCGGCCCCGTTACACATCACCGTTACCATCCCCGTTACACTCACCGTTACCGGCCCCGTTACACATCACCGTTACCGGCCCCGTTACACATCACTGTTACCATCTCGGTTACACATCACCGTTACCGGCCCCGTTACACATCACCATTACCGGCCCCGTTACACATCACCGTTACCGACCCCGGTACACATCACCGTTACCGGCTCCGTTACACATCACCTTTACCGGCCCCTTAAAACATCACCGTTACCGGCTCAGTTACACATCACCGTTACCGGCCCCGATACTCATCACCGTTACTGGCCCCGTTACACATCACTGTTACCGGCTCGGTTACACATCACCATTACCGGCCCCGTTACACATCACCGTTACCGGCCCCGATACTCATCACCGTTACCGGCCCCGTTACACATCACTGTTACCAGCTCGGTTACACATCACCGTTACCGGCCCCGTTACACATCAACGTTACCAGCCCTGTTACATATCACCGTTACCGGCCCCGTTACACATCAACGTTACCGGCCCGGTTACACATCACCGTTACCGGCCCGGTTACACATCACCGTTACCAGCCCGGTTACACATCTCCGTTACAGTCCCTGTTACACATCACCGTTACCGGCCCCGTTACACATAACCGTTACGAGCCCCGTTACACATCACCGTTACGAGCCCCGTTACACATCACTGTTACCGGCCCCGTTACACATCACCGTTACTGTCCCGGTTACACATCACCGTTACCGGTCCCGTTACACATCACCGTTACCGGCCCCGTTACACATCACCGTTACCGGCCCCGTTACACATCACCGTTAAAAGCCCCGTTACGCATCACCGTTACCATCCCCGTTACACTCACCGTTACCGGCCCCGTTACACATCACCGTTACCGACCCCGGTACACATCACCGTTACCGGCTCCGTTACACATCACCTTTACCGGCCCCATAAAACATCACCGTTACCGGCTCAGTTACACATCACCGTTACCGGCCCCGATACTCATCACCGTTACTGGCCCCGTTACACATCACTGTTACCGGCTCGGTTACACATCACCGTTACCGGCCCCGTTACACATCACCGTTACCGGCCCCGATACTCATCACCGTTACCGGCCCCGTTACACATCACTGTTACCAGCTCGGTTACACATCACCGTTACCGGCCCCGTTACACATCAACGTTACCAGCCCTGTTACATATCACCGTTACCGGCCCCGTTACACATCAACGTTACCGGCCCGGTTACACATCACCGTTACCGGCCCGGTTACACATCACCGTTACCAGCCCGGTTACACATCTCCGTTACAGTCCCTGTTACACATCACCGTTACCGGCCCCGTTACACATAACCGTTACGAGCCCCGTTACACATCACCGTTACGAGCCCCGTTACACATCACTGTTACCGGCCCCGTTACACATCACCGTTACTGTCCCGGTTACACATCACCGTTACCGGTCCCGTTACACATCACCGTTACCGGCCCCGTTACACATCACCGTTACCGGCCCCGTTACACATCACCATTAAAAGCCCCGTTACGCATCACCGTTACCATCCCCGTTACACTCACCGTTACCGGCCCCGTTACACATCACCGTTACCATCCCCGTTACACATCACCGTTACCGGCCCCGTTACACATCACCGTTACCGGCTCGGTTACACAGCACCGTTACCATCCCCGTTACACATCACCGTTACCGGCACCGTTACACATCACCGTTACTGGCCCCGTTACACATCACCGTTACCGGCCCCGTTACACATCACCGTTACCGGCCCCGTTACACATCACCGTTACCGGCCCCGTAACACATCACCGTTACAGTCCCTGTTACACATCTCCATTACCAGCCCCGTAACACATCACCGTTACCGGCCCCGTTACACATCACCGTTGCAGTCCCTGTTACACATCACTGTTACCGGCCCCGCTACACATCACCGTTACCAGCCCCGTTACACATCACCGTTACCGTTCCTGTTACACATCACCGTTACCGGCCCCGTAACACATCACCGTTACCAGCCCCGTTACACATCGCCGTTACTGGCCCCGTTACACAGAACCGTTACCGGCCCCGTTACTCATCACCGTTACCGGCCCCGTTACACATCACCATTACCGGCCCGTTACACATCACCGTTACCGGCCCGGTTACACGTCACCGTTACCGGTCCTGTTACACATCACCGTTACCGGCCCCGTTACACATTACCGTTACCTTCCCCGTTACACATCACCGTTACCGGCCCCGTTACACATCACCGTTACCGGCCCCATAAAACATCACCGTTACCGGCTCAGTTACACCTCACCGTTACCGGCCCCGTTACACATCACCGTTACCGGCCCCATAAAACATCACTGTTACCGGCTCAGTTACTCATCACTGTTACCGGCCCCGTTACACATCACCGTTACTGGCCCCGATACTCATCACCGTTACCGGCCCCGTTACACATCACTGTTACCAGCTCGGTTACACATCACCGTTACCGGCCCCGTTACACATCACCGTTACCGGCCCCGTTACACATCACCGTTACCGGCCCGGTTACACATCACCGTTACAGTCCCTGTTACACATCACCGTTACCGGCCCCGTTACACATCACCGTTACAGTCCCTGTTACACATCACCGTTACCGGCCCCGTTACACATCACCGTTACTAGCCCCATAAAACATCACCGTTACCGGCTCAGTTACACATCACCGTTACCAGCTCGGTTACACATCACCGTTACCGGCCCCGTTACACATCACCGTTACCGGCCCCGTTACACATCACTGTTACCGGCCCCGTTACACATCACTGTTACTGGCCCCATAACACGTCACTGTTACTGGCTCGGTTACACATCACCGTTACCATCACCGTTACACATCACCGTTACTGGCCCCGTAACACGTCACTGTTACCGGCTCGGTTATACATCACCGTTACCGGCCCCGTTACACATCAACGTTACTGGCTCGGATACACATCACCGTTACCGGCCCCGTTACACATCACCATTACCGGCCCCGTTACACATCACCGTTACCGGCCCCGTTACTCATCACCGTTACCGACCCCGGTACACATCACCGTTACCGGCCCCATAAAACATCACCGTTACCGGCTCGGTTACACATCATCGTTACCATCCCCGTTACACATCACCGTTACCGGCCCCGTTACACATCACTGTTACCATCTCGGTTACACATCACCGTTACCGGCCCCGTTACACATCACCATTACCGGCCCCGTTACACATCACCGTTACCGACCCCGGTACACATCACCGTTACCGGCTCCGTTACACATCACCTTTACCGGCCCCATAAAACATCACCGTTACCGGCTCAGTTACACATCACCGTTACCGGCCCCGATACTCATCACCGTTACTGGCCCCGTTACACATCACTGTTACCGGCTCGGTTACACATCACCGTTACCGGCCCCGTTACACATCACCATTACCGGCCCCGTTACACATCACCGTTACCGGCCCCGATACTCATCACCGTTACCGGCCCCGTTACACATCACTGTTACCAGCTCGGTTACACATCACCGTTACCAGCCCCGTTACACATCAACGTTACCAGCCCTGTTACATATCACCGTTACCGGCCCCGTTACACATCAACGTTACCAGCCCTGTTACATATCACCGTTACCGGCCCCGTTACACATCAACGTTACCGGCCCGGTTACACATCACCGTTACCGGCCCGGTTACACATCACCGTTACCAGCCCGGTTACACATCTCCGTTACAGTCCCTGTTACACATCACCATTACCGGCCCCGTTACACATCACCGTTACGAGCCCCGTTACACATCACCGTTACTGTCCCGGTTACGCATCACCGTTATCGGCCCCGTTACACATCACCGTTACAGTCCCTGTTACACATCACCGTTACCGGCCCCGTTACACATCACCGTTACCGGCCCCGTTACACATCACCGTTACCATCCCCGTTACACTCACCGTTACCGGCCCCGTTACACATCACCGTTACCGGCCCCGTTACACATCACTGTTACCATCTCGGTTACACATCACCGTTACCGGCCCCGTTACACATCACCATTACCGGCCCCGTTACACATCACCGTTACCGACCCCGGTACACATCACCGTTACCGGCTCCGTTACACATCACCTTTACCGGCCCCATAAAACATCACCGTTACCGGCTCAGTTACACATCACCGTTACCGGCCCCGATACTCAACACCGTTACTGGCCCCGTTACACATCACTGTTACCGGCTCGGTTACACATCACCATTACCGGCCCCGTTACACATCACCGTTACCGGCCCCGATACTCATCACCGTTACCGGCCCCGTTACACATCACTGTTACCAGCTCGGTTACACATCACCGTTACCGGCCCCGTTACACATCAACGTTACCAGCCCTGTTACATATCACCGTTACCGGCCCCGTTACACATCAACGTTACCGGCCCGGTTACACATCACCGTTACCGGCCCGGTTACACATCACCGTTACCAGCCTGGTTACACATCTCCGTTACAGTCCCTGTTACACATCACCGTTACCGGCCCCGTTACACATAACCGTTACGAGCCCCGTTACACATCACCGTTACGAGCCCCGTTACACATCACTGTTACCGGCCCCGTTACACATCACCGTTACTGTCCCGGTTACACATCACCGTTACCGGTCCCGTTACACATCACCGTTACCGGCCCCGTTACACATCACCGTTACCGGCCCCGTTACACATCACCGTTAAAAGCCCCGTTACGCATCACCGTTACCATCCCCATTACACTCAGCGTTACCGGCCCCGTTACACATCACCGTTACCATCCCCGTTACACATCACCGTTACCGGCCCCGTTACACATCACCGTTACCGGCTCGGTTACACAGCACCGTTACCATCCCCGTTACACATCACCGTTACCGGCACCGTTACACATCACCGTTACTGGCCCCGTTACACATCACCGTTACCGGCCCCGTTACACATCACCGTTACCGGCTCGGTTACACAGCACCGTTACCATCCCCGTTACACATCACTGTTACCGGCCCCGTTACACATCAACGTTACCGGCCCGGTTACACATCACCGTTACCGGCCCGGTTACACATCACCGTTACCGGCCCGGTTACACATCCCCGTTACCGGTCCCATTACACATCACCGTTACCGGCCCCGTTACACATCACCGTTACCGGTCCCATTACACAGCACCGTTACCATCCCCGTTACACATCACCGTTACCGGCACCGTTACACATCACCGTTACTGGCCCCGTTACACATCACCGTTACCGGCCCCGTTACACATCACCGTTACCGGCTCGGTTACACAGCACCGTTACCATCCCCGTTACACATCACTGTTACCGGCACCGTTACACATCACCGTTACAGTCCCTGTTACACATCACCGTTACCGGCCCCGTAACATGTCACTGTTATGAGCCCCGTTACACATCACCGTTACCGGCCCCGTTACAAATCACTGTTACCGGCTCGGTTACACATCACCGTTACCGGCCCCGTTATACATCAACGTTACTGGCTCGGATACACATCACCATTACCGGACCTGTTACACATCACCGTTACCGGCCCCATTACACATCACCATTACTGGCCCCGTTACTCATCACCGTTACCGGCCCTGTTACACATCACTGTTACCGGCTCGGTTACACATCACCGTTACCGGCCCCGTTACACATCAACGTTACCGGCCCCGTTACACATCAACGTTACCGGCCCGGTTACACATCACCGTTACCGGCCCGGTTACACATCACCGTTACCGGCCCGGTTACACATCCCCGTTACCGGTCCCATTACACATCACCGTTACCGGCCCCGTTACACATCACCGTTACCGGTCCCATTACACATCACCGTTACCGGCCCGGTTACACATCGCCGTTACCGGTCCCATTACACATCACCGTTACCGGCCCTGTTACACATCACCGTTACCGGCCCTGTTACACATCACCGTTACCGGCCCCGTTACACATCACCGTTACCATCCCCGTTACACATCACTGTTACCGGCCCCGTTACACATCACCGTTACCGGTCCCATTACACATCACCGTTACCGGTCCCATTACACGTCACCGTTACCGGCACCATTACACATCACCGTTACCAGCCCCGTTACACATCACCGTTACCGGCCCCGTTACACAGCACCGTTACCGGCCCCGTTACACATCACTGTTACCAGCCCCGTTACACATCACCGTTACCGGCCCCGTTACACATCACCGTTACCGGCCACGTTACACATCACCGTTACCGGCCCTGTTACACATCACCGTTACCGGCCCGTTACACATCACCGTTACCGGCCCCGTTACACATCACCGTTACCAGCCCCGTTACACATCACTGTTACCAGCCCCATTACACATCACCGTTACCGGCTCGGTTACACATCACCGTTACCGGCCCCGTTACACATCACCGTTACCGGCCCGTTACACATCACCGTTACCGGCCCCGTTACACATCACTGTTACCGGCTCGGTTACACATCACCGTTACCGGCCCCGTTACACATCACCGTTACGAGCCCCATTACACATCACCGTTACCGGCCCCGTTACACATCACCGTTACGAGCCCCGTTACACATCACCGTTACCGGCCCCGTTACACATCACCGTTACCGGCCCCGTAAAACATCACCGTTACCGGCCCCGTTACACATCACCGTTACCGGCCCCGTAAAACATCACCGTTACCGGCCCCGTTACACATCAACGTTACGAGCCCCGGGGAGAGAGTGGGAATATGGTATTGAGATAGAGGATCAGCCATGATCATATTGAATGGCGGAGCAGGCTCGAAGGGCCGAATGGCCTACTCCTGCTCCTATTTTTCTATGTTTATATGTAAGATGTGTGTGTGAGTGTGTGAGTGTGTGTGTGTGAGGGTGTGTGTGTGTGAGTGTGTGTATGTGAGTGTGTGAGGGTGTGTGTGTGAGGGTGTGTGTGTGCGAGGGTGTGTGTGTGTGTCTGTGTGTGAGGGTGTGTGTGTGTGTGTGAGGGTGTGTGTGAGTGTGTGAGGGTGTGTGTGTGAGGGTGTGTGTGTGAGGGTATAAGTGTGCGAGTGTGTGTGAGTGTGTGAGTGTGAGGGTGTGAGTTTGAGTGTGTGTGTGAATGTGTGTCTGTGAGGAGGTGAGTGTAAGTGTGTGTGTGTGAGGGTGTGACTGTGTGTGTGAGAGTGAGTGTGTGTGAGGGTGTGTGTGAGCGTCTGTGTGTGAGGGTGTGTGTGAGAATGTGTGGGTGTGGGTGTGAGTGTGTGTGTCAGTGTGTGTGTGTATGAGTGTGATGTTGTGAGTGTGAGTGTGAGGGTGTGAGTGTGAGTGTGTGTGTGTGTGTGAATGTGAGGGTGTGAGTGTGAGTGTGTGTGTGTCTGTGTGAGGGTGTGAGTGTGTATGTGTGTGTGTGTGTGTGAGTGTGAGGGTGTGAGTGTGAGTGTGTGTGAGTGTGTGTAAGGGTGTGTGTGTGTGTGAGTGTGTGCATATGTGAGGGTGTGTGTGTGAGTGTGAGTGTGTGAGTGTGTGTGTGTATGAGTGTGTGTGTGTGAGTGTGTGTGTATGAGTGTGTGTGTGTGAATGTGTGAGTGTGTGTGTGTATGTGCGAGTGTGTGAGTTTGAGTTTGAGTTTCAGTGTGAGTGTGTGTGTGTGTGAGAGCATCTGTGTGAGTGTGTCTGTAATTTCATTTAAATGTTTTAAATTCTGACAGGGCTAGACAGACTGGATGCAGGGAGGATGTTTCCCCTGGCTGGGGGGTCTAGAACCAGGGGTCACAGTCTCAGGATACGGGGTAGGACATTTAGGACTCAGATGAGGAGAAATTTCTTCACTCAGAGGGTGGTGAACCTGTGGAATTCTCTACCACAGAAGGCTGTGGAGGCCAAGTCACTGAATATATTTAAGAAGGAGATAGATAGATTTCTAGACACAAAATGCATCATGGGGTATGAGGAGAGAGCGGGAATATGGTATTGAGATAGAGGATCAGCCATGATCATATTGAATGGCGGAGCAGGCTCAAAGGGCCAAATGGCCTACTCCTGCTCCTATTATTCTATGTTTCTATGTAAGATGTGTGTGTGAGTGTGTGAGTGTGTGTGTGTGAGGGTGTGTATGTGAGTGCGTGAGGGTGTGTGTGTGAGGGTGTGTGTGTGAGGGTGTGTGTGAGGGTGTGTGTGTGTGAGTGTGTGAGTGTGTGTGTGAGGGTGTGTATGTGAGTGTGTGAGGGTGTGTGTGTGAGGGTGTGTGTGTGAGGGTGTGTGTGAGGGTGTGTGTGTGTGAGTGTGTGAGTGTGTGTGTGAGGGTGTGTATGTGAGTGTGTGAGGGTGTGTGTGTGAGGGTGTGTGTGTGCGAGGGTGTGTGTGTGTGTGTGAGGGTGTGTATGTGAGTGTGTGAGGGTGTGTGTGTGAGGGTGTGTGTGTGCGAGGGTGTGTGTGTGTGAGGGTGTGTATGTGAGTGTGTGAGGGTGTGTGTGTGTGAGTGTGTGTGTGTGACGGTGTGTGTGTGAGGGTGTGTATGTGAGTGTGTGAGGGTGTGTGTGTGAGGGTGTGTAGGTTAGTGTGTGAGGGTGTGTGTGTGAGGGTATGTATGTGAGTGTGTGAGGGTGTGTGTGTGAGGGTGTGTGTGAGGGGGTGTGTGTGTGCGAGGGTGAGTGTGTGTGTGAGGGTGTGTGTGTGTGTGTGTGTGTGAGGGTGTGTGTGAGTGTGTGAGGGTGTGTGTGTGAGAGTGTGTGTGTGAGAGTGAGTGTGTGTGTGAGTGCATGAGTGTAAGGGTGTGAGTGTGTGTGTGTGTAAGTGTGTGAGGGTGTGAGTGTGAGTGTGTGTGTGTGAGGGTGTTTGGAGGGTGTGAGTGTGTGTGTGTGAGGGTGTGTGTGAGGGTGTGTGTGTGTGTGTGAGGGTGTGTGTGAGCGTCTGTGTGTGAGTGTGTGAGGGTGTGTGTGCGAGTGTGTGAGGGTGTGTGTGTGAGGGTGAGTGTGTGAGTGGGTGTGAGTGTAAAGGTGTGAGTGTAAGAGTGTGTGTGAGGGTGTATATGTGAGTGTGTGAGGGGGTGAGTGTGAGTGTGAGTGTGTGTGTGAGTGTGTGTGTGTGAGGGTGTGTGTGAGGGTGTGTGTGTGAGAGGGTGTGAGTGTAAAGGTGTGAGTGTAAGAGTGTGTGTGTGTGTGTGTGTGTGTGTGT